>JAVQJF010085544.1:0-15615 GCA_036023855.1 Gadopsis marmoratus
CCTGCCTGTCCTGCCTGCCTGCCTGTCTGCCTGCCTGTCCTGCCTGTCCTGCCTGTCCTGCCTGTCCGCCTGCCTGCCTGTCCTGCCTGCCTGCCTGTCTGCCTGCCACACCGACGGGATGTGTAAGCACCGACATGAACGCGCACCCCACTGCCCGATAAGACGCGCGGCGAGGCGGGTTACTGTTTCTGTAAGAGACGGTTAAAAAGTCCGCTTTTTTGGGGGGGGTTTTATCTTCCTTTTTTTTTTTTTTTTTAACGGAGATTTTTATGCAAGAAGTACAATTGCTGTAACATTTCCATAACTTATTCGAAGGTAGGGATTTCGACATACATGTATGATTATTTCTTTATCATTAGCTGTGGGGGAGTTTTTCACGTAATGTGAGTTTTACTGGGTGGAGATCATGTGTCGTTTTCTCCCAAACAACCAGTGTTTACATTACTGCGGTGTTTACAAGTGAAACAAGTATTCACATCTTTTGTGTAAGCAGCAGGCTATAATGAGAAAAACACCACAAGTAGAATTAGAACTTTTGACCAAATTAAATGTAAACACACTTAAGGATTAAAAGTAAAAGTAGAAAACGGTCCTGGTCCAAGTGGATTTGTATTTCTTTTACTTTTGGAGTGAATAATACATTATGTGTTGTTTGCAAGACAAATCTTAATCTGCAAAGAAATCACTTGAATAAATATACTTAGTTAGTTCATCTGACCTGTTGCTATAGCCTTCAGGTTTCCCCACATGACCAGTATGAAAGAATAAAGTGTTAGACCTAAATATTAAAATACCTTCAGTAAAGTTACTTCTATCTGATACATTACTATAGCTTAATTAGGTTTTCAATCTTACCACTATTAAGGTATATTCAAGTATTTGTACATGTTGAAAGTATTTACTGTGAAGGATAGTCCCAGTCAAAGTGTTAAATGACGAGTTAAAGTAATGACCAGTAACTGGTCCAGGTGTAGTTATGTGTAATTCCTTCTTGAGAAGTACAACGCAGCATATTTTATGAGCTCTTGTTTTGCAAGTAAAATCTTAATCTGGAGAGAAAACAGTTAACTATTTTACTGTTGCTGTAGGCTAAAGAGGTTTTCTGTCTTTTCAGTATTTCTGTACAGGTAAATACTGAAAGTAAAAGTGCTGACTGTCAAAGTGTAAAATGATACGGTTGTGTAATAAACCTGGTCCAGGTGTCCTTGTGTGTAATTGTTTCTTGTAATGATAAGAAGTAATGCATCATATCATGAGCTCTAATTTTTCAAGTCAAATCTTTATCTGCAAAGAAAATAGTACAGATATTTTGCAGTAAACATACAATAATGACCTCTGAAATGTACTAACCTCACCTAGGCTACCTTAGGCTATAATTAGGTAAGTGAGGTTACTAACCTGATATTATAGCCTAATTAGTTTTCCTATGTGGCCAATAAAACAAGTATTAAGTAGCCGTATTAGACCTAGGATTAAAATACAAGTAAATATCCAAAAGTAAAAGTACTCACTGTGAAGGATAGTAAAGATAGTGATCACTGCAAATGTGTCAAATGACATTATAAACCTGGTCCAGGTGTTTTATATTATGAGCTCTTGCTTTGAAAGTCAAATATGCATACAGAGTACAGCTACCAGGGAAACACAACACAGTAAAGTCATCTGAAATGTAATGTAAATACTCAAGTACCTTTATCTCAAAACTGTACTTGAATACAGAGCATGAGTAAATATGTTGTATAAGTTTGTCTTTAAACTCACAGCTTCCTAGAAAGACAACTCCTGCTTTATTTCCTTACAGTTAATGCATAATGTAATGGTACCTTTATTATTCAGTGAAATCTAAATAGAAAATCCCAGTTCTATTCATTGGGCAATATCACTCCATCCTTTCATCATAAAATATCTTAAATATTGTACTTTTGCAAGGTTTAGATCCACACAGCAGCTTAGGGGCCGCATTTAAACTTTGCTCTGAGGGTTGTTCTTACCTTCATGGCCTTGTCATTGCATTGGCTTATTTATATAATCTGCTTATTTATCTGTTAACAACACTGCCAATACATGCCAGTGTAGAGAAGAATAGAAAAAGACGAAGGAGGCATAGAGAAAGACATGAGAGAGTGTGGGACTGAACAGCGTACTTTAGAGATGTGGGAGTTGTTGCCTCAACATTTTGGAAAAACCTGCATAGGATTTGACAAAGATTTGTTTTTTAATAGTTTTTTAACCAAATGCAGTCAAAAAATGGTATTTCAAATTCTATGTGACCATAGATTAGTTATTATTGAATCCAATAAATTAGCTCTGATTCCTAAAGCTTTTCTTTCTATTTAAATACAACCTTTGGACAGCCTGTAAGAAGACATTTAACTTTCTCCTGTAGACCGACAGTCCTGCTGCATGAGAATGAAATGTTGTTTTTAACAAGTCCTGTCATTATGAATGTAAGATATACAGTAAAATGGTGAATTTAATCTCTTTTTGTGCTTAAATAAAGAGCATTTTGTTAATGGTTTCATACAGAGTTGTTTGATGTTTAAAACTAAAAAATCATGTTCAGAATGTCTTTGATAAACTGATGCTTTAATTGAAGCATGACTTATACATGGGGGGAGTTAGGTGGATGGGGGGGCTATTCCCCTAAAAGTCATAAAAGATTTTTATGGCTTTGCTTTTATGCTTCTGTGGTCTGAGGACACTGGTGCATTCTTATGTCCATACAGAATGTTTGCAATACAGCATGTTTTACGGCTGCTGCTTATATTTATGTTCATATGTTTGCATTCAAATGTTTAAAACCTTTCAAATACGGCATCAGTTCTTGGTGTGAGTATATCTAGTAAGCGAACCTTGAAGATTTGTTCACATGAAAGAGTTGAATCTCTGTTCCGTATTTGTTCTGAGGTGCTCAGATACAAACTTCATGGCAGGTTTCTGGTGGGTGAATCCCGGCCCCACAGTCAGAGGTGGTGAGTACACTGTCTGACCACACTGCTGGCAGACAGCCAGGCAGCTATTGAAGGGAACATGATGATCCCGTTAATTATAAAGGTGACATAACACAAGTGAACCTGTAAACCCACAGGGATGTTGTCAACCGGCTGAGTAATCATTTGCGCAATCATCTATAGGAAGACAGTAAGGTGTGACACACACTCGTACTTGCACATTTATTTGTGTTTAAAGCAAACAATAATACAGAAACAGAATGACTGTGGCCTTGTGATCTGATAACACAACCAGCCCTCACCGCGCACCACCCACTTGAAGCTGTTAACAATACATTGTTTTTTTTAATTATCAAGACAGTTTACTCCGGCTCAGGCAGAGATTTGGTTGTTTTCCCAAACCCTTGTCTGAACTACAGTGTCCTTCTGATAGCTTTGTTGGAACCCCCCACCCCCTCTCTCAACCCTCCCCCGTCTTGTATACTTAAGTGGAGGTCAAAATGACCTGAGCTGAACTGAAATGCATGAATAGATTTCTATATTGACACAGGGGCAGAGATAATGTCTTCCTTCCTGAAACATTATGAACATCTTGTTTCTGTTCTGTGGTGAAAGCAGCAACCTGGTAAGAAACAGGGAAATTAAATAGTTAAAGGTTAAGTAAACAGTTTATAGCGGTTTACTGTAGATATAATAAATTCTTTACAAAGATTTGTCAATCATATTTTGAGCTTTAGAGCCTCTTACTGCTCTGACAGAGAAATATTAGCTCTATATTTATTAAAAGGTCTTACATTCTTTGTTAAAATAAACCAATAAACAGGAGGTCTTCCTGATAATTGGCTAACAGATTTACTAAATATTGTGTGAAGTACTAAAATCGGACAGGCAGTTGCGAGAATAGCCTGCGTCTGTTTGAATAAGATCTTAGTGTAACCAGAAGCACGCGGGTGAGTTCATTCAGGGATACAGGCTGCACAGTCATCAGGAAGTGAAACAGAACAGAATGTGCTGTACTAATCTGATTGAAAAACACTGCCCTGAGTGGAAGCCGAGAAAAAAAAAAAGATGTTTCATTCACACAGAAGAAAGGAGAATCTTATGGCAGCAGGGGGATATGAACAAAGAAAACAAACTGAGCTTAACTCTTCATTTCATGATATAATGGACAAGTGGTGAGGATAGAGAAGCACTCGGTCTCACACAAACACACACACAGCGACTAAATAAAGCTGAGCAACATAATGCTCTTTGTTTGTGTTCTAGGCATCCGTGTTACGTAGATGGGAGAAATCTCCCGTGTAATCCCTTTTATACCTGAACTTTTGACCTCTGAAGCAAGAGTTCTTTACTGCTGCTTCTGCCAAGGACCCTAAATAAATGATCCCTCACTGCTGCCGATGAAGAGAAATGCAGTGGAACAGTGACTAACAGGAGGAAGCCTTTGTTCACTTCAACTTGAACCTTAAATGACTACATTTTATTCATGACAAGGTTTGGTGCTCATCTCCTATAATAATAATCAGTTGTGATGAAATCAGCTCTCATACTATGATAATAATCATATAAAAGGTCAGAGTTTACTAAATACATAAAGCTGTCTGTGAAAGAAAGTACTCAGATAGTTTACTTAAGTCGCAATACAACAGCGTGAAAATGCTGCATTACAAGTAAAAGTCACATATTCACAATTTCAAAGGAAAGTATTATGTATTCAAAGTATTATAAAATGCACTTAAAGTACAGAAAAAGGGATCGTTATGCAAGCAAAATGACCCCTGTCAATGTTACAGTACATCATTATACATTATAGGTGGAGCTAAATTCAAACTTTGAAAATAGACTGTATAAACACTGCTCAAAAAAATGAAAGGAACACTTTTTAAGCACATTACCCAGTACATACCAGTATAGATATCCAGCATGATTTTTTCTCCCATTGAGATCTGATGTGTTTTCAGTGTGTTTGAGCAGTATATAATATATTCCCCTCTGAAATGCAGTACAAGTATGAAGTGGCTGAAAATTGAAGTAATACAAGTGCCCTACAATTGTCGAACAGTAGTAGTACAGTATATATACAGTATATACATATATACTGTACATATACAGTATGTGCATATACAGTATATATACTGTATATATTTACCTGGAAAGGTAAAATGGTTGGCTGAGGAGGGTTTTTAAAATATAAAATGACCTGTATTCATTTATAAATATAATTTGCCTTCATATCTATTTTTGCTGCTGTTTTTCCCCCTTCACACTAATGTGGGAGTTTAGTTTGTTTAGTGGCCTCGGCCATGGATTACTCATGCATGATGGCTAGACAGTAAGATTAAAAAAGTGCAAGACTTCCAGATGTGTAGCTCTTTTGGTTTTGATGGTTTCATGTTTTGTCTGACATTTTGTCAGTTTCTACTCTGGTTCTAAAAGAAACATTATTTCATTTTAACAGATAAAAACACAAAGAAATGAGGGGCCCTCTTTAACAACTCAAACAACATTCTAAAAATGTTTTATCACCTTGATACTTTTTTATAACTTTAATTTTATTAGAATAGCTAATTTTGAACTGATGGCATGCAACAGAAACTGACACAATATTTCTCCTTGGGGTCTCAGAGACACCAGCTGTAAAAACAGGATTAAATACAATGGATTTTCTTATGCTCTGTATCTGTGACTGGTGTTGACGTTACGTTTGATGCAGTACTACCCCTAAAAATCCCATAAGAGTCTATTTGGATCTGTACAGAGATGTGTGTCTGGTATTTTGCCCATATTGATATGAATGGGATGGACAAAATAATAGTCAGTATAATGCAATACAGTTCAACAGTACCCCAAACTGCATCCTCCAAAATCAATTAGGCAATTCAACACAATTTCAACAAAAACGGAACCTTGTAACCTTCATGATGGGAGGACTTATAGCAGGAATGTTGAATTAGACTGCACTAGTTTTAGTTATAGGTGTACCTAATAAACTGGCGACTGAATGTATGTGTTCATGCGTAGCCCATATAACACACAAAACATGACATATTTCCTTATTTGGTGTAATAACAATGCTTTATGATGATTTACACATTTTGTCACATTTGTGTGTATGCAGTTTGTGGCCAAGGGAAGGGTTACTACTTCAATACTTTTCTACATAATGGGTTTTATAAAGCTCAGAAGAAAATGTAAATTTTATATTCCACACATGCTGGTTTGTGGAACCCTAAGCAATGAGGAAATTGAAAACTTGATACTTGAAATTGGAAAAGCTTTCTCCTTCATGGAGCAGCCCCTCTACCAAACCTCTGCTAATGAGTATTATTCTTCATTATATAATCTGGCACCAGTTACAGGGAAGTCTAGTACATAGCAATTTCATATGTCATGTCAGGCAATCCTTAATCAAAGCTTCAGTGAATTAAGTAACCCAATTGACTGCTCACAATGGCAGTTAGAGCCCTACCCAAATCCAGACTTGAAAATAAAAAAATAAAGAAAGATTAAACTTGAATTGTCCCTTGTTTTGTGTTTCAAAGACTTTTGTTACTCACACCTCTTCCCCTGCTCAACTGTACTTCTTGAACGTGCCTCTATACAGGAATTATACATGCAGTATCTAACCACCCACCTGAACACTTACAAGGGGTGTTTTGTCCTGTTGAGCAATAACCCGCCTGCCCTGTTGATTTACTTATGTTCCCTGCACAGTAATCACTAAACGGCAGGCAGAAACTGTTGAAACAGCATGGATAAGTGTGTATTTCCTGTCAACATGAAACATAACTAAATGATATACTGCCTGCTTTGATTTGATGTAACATGTCATAATAGTGAGTGGGTATTTGCACTCAAATGTCAAAAATTTAAACTCAATTAATCTATCTATCAATATAGTGTAGGGGGTGGAGATGGACAGAGATGGTGTTGGCTGAGTGATTATTACAGCCCATGCAGGATTAGAAGGATTACAAGGGCCTATTTTACAGTGTGTAAAATATCCTAGATTGTCTTTATTTGTGTTACAAATTCAACAAACTATATTTTAGTGGGCTGTTGATTTCCCTATTTTGCAGGAATATCTAACAATTTGTCTGTTAAATAAATGCTGTGTATGCTTTAAAAAGACTGTTAGTGGAGTTGACTCTATACACACTTGTTCAGGAGGTGGTGTTGTGCAACCGTTTTGAATAATGAACTCCAGAAAACATGCTTTTTTGGAAAGAACCAATCTGTTAAACGTTTTCTCGAATAATGTATGGTTAAAATGTTCTATTTTAAGTTTGGTAGCGAATATAGAGATGATACACTGTATTTAGTGTATTGCGACACTATCAACTCTGGTATAGTAGGTGGCGGTGTGTTCATTTAATAGTGGTTTACGATCCGCCAATACACACGAAGAAGAAGAAAGCTCTCATCCATGCTCTCTTCCGCTTTGCCACCGGTGCTAACAAGTTAAGCTAGCGGCTGAAAGGGGTGACGTGAAATCTGCTGCTAACATTTTTGTCGATCTGCAGTTACAACAAAAAGGTGAGCTGCATTTCTGGAACATATTGATTGGTTAATTCCACGGTTTTTATTATGTAACGCTGGCTAGTATGCTGGTGAGCGAACATTTTTAACCGTTTCGTCGTGATACATGCTAAATGTGCTAGCTGCCACATTATCTTGTAACGTTAGCTAACATAGGCGTTAATGTTTGCCTGGCTGTTTGATGGGTTCGGAATCCTGGAAACCTAAATATTTGGCAGCTAAGTTAGACACAAAATTAGCAGTTTTGTGTAATGATTTTGAAAAATCGGCCAAATTTGCGTTTAAAAGTGATGGTATGAAAATTAAGTCTAACGTTAGCTGGGTCGCTGTTACGCACAAGCTAACGAAGCCTACCTACTTTTGGTTGCTAGCTAGCGTTAGCTTGGTAATGTGCAGCCAACGTTAACATTATAGTAGAATGACGCAACTTACAGTGGAGCCCCTTGTGGTCATTACGTGATTAATAAACTCTTAGTAGTGTTTCATGTTGAGACTTTAGTGGTAGTAAGAATAGTAACGTCATTTGTGCAAATCAACAGTCCCCCTGTGGTTTGAAGAAGCTCCGCATTTTAGAGGATAACGTTAAAGCTAACAGCTAAGTTGCTCCTAAAGAGAGACATAAATAAATGCCTTTTTGATAAAGATATCGACCTAAACCCACACGTTTCTACGTGGACTCTGAATCCGATGATATTAAATTGTGGCAATTGTTGACATTTATTTTACACAGCTGTCAGGTATGTGGCTGTGACAATTTCTGACCGTCTATCTTTCCTTTCAGGCACATCTGATTGTAGGACTCTTAACAAGAAGATTTTTGAACTTGGTAAAATGGGAGGTAAGTTAAGTTATCATGTTACAACTGAATTCTTGAGGTTACTTTCCCCTCCAGTTAAAAACTCCAGGGTTTCACTCGGGCCAAGCTGATCCGATCTTGACACATGCAGTCTGGCCCATGCGTTTTTGGACAGTGACACCATTTTTGTAATTTTGCCCCTGAACACCATCACAATGGATTTGAAAAGATGCAATCAAGATGTGTTGTTTAACAAAAATATCATATTAGCAATTTAGGAATTACAACCATTTTTATACATGGACCCTCCATTTTTATAGGCTCAAATGTAATTGGACAATTGACTGACAAGCAGTTTCATGACCAGGTGTGGCCTGTTCCTTTATTTTATGGAAAATTAAGCAGATAAAATGTCTGAAGTTGATTCCAAGTGTTGAATTTGCATTTGGTAGCTTTTCATGGGAAATCTCAATGTGCAGTCCAAAAAGAACCTATCAGACAAATGGCAGAAACATTAGGAGTGGCCAAATCAACAATTTAGTACATTATTAAAAGGCAAGAATGCACTGGTGAGCTCAGCAACACCAATAGGCCTGGAAGACAACTAAAGTGGATGATTGCAGAATTCTTTCCTTGGTGAAGAAAAATCCTTAATAAATCATGACTGTAAATACCGAGGGTTTACCACAAGGTGCAAACCCTAAACAGAAGTCACAGTAATTAAATATGCAGGGCTAGCAGGCAGTGAGTCACTTGAATTAATGTAAGTAAAGAATTGATGACCGATAATATTATCCTCAAAATATTGAAGCTATGTATACAAAGTATGCAATACATTCAAGACTGGTATCCTGCAAGTCTTCATCTGAGAGTTTAAAAATATGAACTGTCTGTTGTTGCAGAGATCATTCACTTTGGTAACTTAGCAGTTTGCATTTACTGTCAAATGTTTGCAGTTTTACAGTGTTTTTACTTGAGATGGGCATGCTCACAATAGCTGAATAGCATTATCACCATGATCTGGGACAATAACACTGCTGCAGTAATAATTTTCGGTGATTTCATTTGTCTATTTGTGAGGAGAACTTTAGAGCACTATTTACTAGCTCAAATGGGGATGATATTATGAAGAAAATGTCCTGACAGTGTTTATTTCTGAATTTATATCATAATATGGTAACTTTCATGGACATGTAATTGATAAAATGATGCTAAATAAAATAACCAGAAAGGATTTTCTGTTTTTGGATAATTCAGGCAAGCAACTTTATTAAATTGATGTAAAAAATCTGTAAATCAAGTGTTGTCAAGCTCGGCTATATAATTTCCAGCAATGGCTTTACACAACCAGCGATAATAAAAATATAAATATGTCAGTATAAACAGTATGGCAAATTTTGAAATGTCAGATATTAAAGGACTCTGACAAAAGAGAAAATATAAAGAATTTAAAAATGGGTCATTCAGATTAATGTGAATTGGAATTTCTTTGCCCAAAATGTTGAGGGGTGCTCATACTCACTCACTTCAATTTACACTTCTTAAATGGATGATGCAGAATAAGTTATGTGATGCATAAGCAACATTCATCATATGCTTCCATGTTTGTGTCTCTCTGTCTTTCAGACCCTGCACTAAATAGAGACTGTCCCCTTGACTGCAAGGTTTACGTTGGGAATCTAGGAAACAATGGAAACAAGACAGAGTTAGAACGAGCTTTTGGGTACTATGGTCCTTTAAGAAGTGTTTGGGTTGCCAGGAATCCCCCAGGCTTTGCTTTTGTAGAGTTTGAAGATCCCAGAGATGCATCTGATGCTGTGAGAGAACTGGATGGAAGGTAACTCCTCCAACACATTTTTTTAGTTGTTTTGTTTTGTTGTGTGTGTTTGGTTTTTATTGGCCCCCTCACCCCCCCACCCCACCCCCCACTACTCATGTGATGACTTTTTCTTAGAACCATGTGTGGCTGTCGAGTGCGTGTCGAGTTATCCACGGGAGAAAAGCGCTCTAGGAGCCGTGGCCCACCGCCATCCTGGAATAGACGCCCTCGCGAAGATCTAAGGCGACGTAGTCCTCCAGGCAGACGCAGGTATGTATTTCTAACTTGATGATTAATTTTACTGTTTTATTTACAGTCTAATTTGCAGTGTTTAAAAACACAACTGACAAAGCAGGTATACATTCCCCAAACACTTTAAGCATTAGTGGTTTTACTCCTTTAAAAATATTAGCTAGTTTGGCAAAGCCTCACAAGATCTCAGACCTATTAAAGCTTTGTCAACCTTTAAGCCAAAGCCATGTAGGAAATTAAGTTTGACTGGATGTTGCTTTGGCCCTAAATTTAATTCTTAGCACTTGCTGTAGGTCATGTTGGTAAAACGATTATATTCACATACAAAATGACTTAATAATTAATATGTGCATCTGGCTGCTTCAGGAATTGATATATTGATCACTGCCTTTCCTTTTAGTTTTTAAAAATGTCATCCTACATTATCTAGAGTGATACCTTTTTAATTAAACAAACTTTAAACTCTTATTTCATCATTTCATGGGTATATTTATTGGTGCCAATTTTGCTAAGTTTGACAGTCAAGTTCAAAGGCAGCTTATGTCAGCACTTGATTTGTGAACTCTTACAATGTTATGTCAGTAAAAAGACCAAGCTCTACCAGAGTGATATTGCTTTATGGGGACATCTTAAGAGGGACAGTTTGCACTTCATCATCCATCAAACATTTTTTATAGGTACTTTCTAGAATTACTTTCTGCAGGTGTAAATTTTGTTTTCTTTCTGAGTTCAGTTGCCATCTATTAATAAAACTGAACCCCGTTGCAGAGTCACCACCACGCTTCTCACCATCTGAGTCAGTCAACTAGTCCTCTTTCAGCATCATGTGACTGCTGACCAGGGAGCCCCAATCAGCTTGGCTGGTGTTGTCACATGACCCAGGCGCACCGCCAGTCGTCAGGTTCCACCAACCTTTTGGTTCATGAGCATGCGGTTCCCAGCATCCTCCTCTTCTTCCTCCAACCTTAACCCAATCGACAGCGGTCCACTTCACATTATCAACCGATCAGCGTTTTTACTTTCTATTCTCTACACAACTACTGTATCAACGGGAACAGCCCTTGGCTTACATCCCTTCCCATCCTTCCCCCCGAAAAAAGGCAGGGAAAATCTACAGCTACCCCTTCCAACCAGCCACCAAGCAACTTCATATCTCCAACATTTGCATCATATGGCAAATCCTCTCTGCAATTCGACCTCCCTCACCATCAGTCTGGCTTCCTTGCGTCATTTCTATCTTGTCCAAATCCCCCAAAATAGTAAGTTGCTTTTATCCTGCTCTTTGTAGTTTTTATGCTTAATCTAGCCTTCAAAGCTGCTTGACAGTTTTCCCTCAGCATTTATGTAATTTACAGCAATTTCAGTGCAGAGCTGCAAAAATCTAAAGATCAAAGTTGTGGTCAAGGAACTTTGCCGTCAGTCTTGAATCTTCATTTGCAAAAATTAACTTCATTTATCGGCCGTTCGCAGTGTGATTGTGCTGCTGAGTGCTTTGTCATGGCTCGACATTAAGCCATCTTGAGTGATATCCATTGGTATAACCATTGCAACCAATATAACTTATTTTGCATTCAGTGGATCACAATATGTCCTGCGTGCAGATTTCTTTGAAAAAGGAAAAACAGTTAGTCTGTTTCTGATCAGGACTTTGTAGGTCATTAAAATGTGTACTTCAGTGTTGCTTACAACCAATTGTATAGCAGCATTGTAGTAGACAGATTATCTAAGAATGTGTTTTACCGACTTGTCATAAAGTTGTAAGCTATTTTAATTGGTGTTTGTACCAGACAAGCCTTAATGTCGAGCCCTGATTTTGCTCTATATTCTGAAATCTGGCTCCACGATTGGTGCTCACTGGACAAAGTTTCCTTTTAATGAGTTGATCTTGATGCAGTTCATGGATGCAGATGATCGTTCTATTAACAGACAAGGAACTACTACACATGTCTCTTTAAGGATCAAGAATACCAAAGGTTTCATTACTGATAGGGTTAAATTCTCTTTGCTAATTTCTTTTTCATTTTTTTTAACTTCACTTACATTACAGATCACCGAAGAAGAGGAGCCTGAGCCGCAGTCGCAGCAGGTAAGCTTGTAGCAACTCTTAAAGTGTTTATCGATAAATGTGATAAAAAATAATGTGAATTGTTTTTTGATTTGTTCACCAGGTCTGTTTCAAGAGACAGACGCAGGTATCGGTCTCTCTCCAGAGACAAGAACCGTAAGCGCTCAAGATCCTTCTCACAGTCAAGGAGGTAAGTTTACGTGTTATTGGTTATCATACTGTACTAAGAGTTAACTCGCTAAAATATTTTTCTACAAGTCATTTTGCACTTTTTCACTAGTTTGTTTATTTTACAGCCGTTCCCAGTCTACTGAGAGGAAATGAAGACCTCAAACGATGGTTCATCTGCAGGGTCCTGCTATGGTTGTGAAAATACAAATTTTTATAGTCATGTTCTTCTTTTTAGATTTTCTTTGCCAGCTCAAGGCAGCGTAAGGTCGGCCAAGTTACATATTGTCTGTAATAGCAGTCTGTTGAATTAACAACAAAGGACTAAAGTGTTTTTCTCCTTTTTGTCAGTTCTCGTGGCAAAATTTACCCATTTTTTTAAAAAAAACAACCTTTTTTTTGTCTTTGAATTTACTCTATAAAGCATAAAATGAATTTTGTCTAACCCTGCATGTTTTGAAATAAAATACTGGATTTGGTTTTACATTACTATCCTTTCTCTTTTTTTTCTTTTTGTGTTAATTGCTGAATTAAAGTTCATGTGATGTTTTTATTTGCTTTCATTAGCTTTATTTTTTTTTTTTTTGGTTGATTTCAATTACTGGCAGTGGGTTACTGTGAGCTGCATCACCAATGATGTTATACCAGTGACAGAAAGCAGACTGGTAACAAATGTAAATACGGGTGCTGTTTGCAGGCTATCATTGAAGCCTAAAACATCGTTAATTCTGTATTTTACCTATGTCATTTTTGCAAAAGAAGGCATTTATTCTATTTGACTTTGCTTGATTCTCTGAGCTCTGACAATTTGTGCTGATGCAGTTAAACAACTTGTTCAATAAATGTTTTTCTTAAGGTGACATCACTTTTTTTTTCTTTTTTAACGTTTGGTTTATGGAACTATCCAGATTATGTGAAAACTCACCATGTACAATAATCAAATGAGATTGTGTGAAGAAAAATGAAACTTGATTCAATTCAGGAAGTACTGTGTTGCTGCTCGCTGATAAAGGCTGCAAGTGTAACCTACACAGGAAGCAACCAGTCATGGTTGCAGTACAGGAACAACCCCCTCCCCTGTGTGTGAATGTCTTTAGCGTTCAGCGTAGGCTGGTGACTTGACATTACAAAGCAGCTCATGTTGTGAGACGACACGGGCCAGATTTGGGTGGTAAGTACATGTGGCGTAACAATTCTGTAGAAGGCCTAAAATCATTTATCAAATTGGTGCAGTTTATCCTATTAAAAGGAACTCACCGATGGAACAGTTTTCACTTGAGTGACTTAGTACTATGATAGTAAATCAAATGTGTATTTGTGTTGAGAACAAAATGATTGTTTTGAATGTTTTCCAGTAGCTAATGGAGGCTTAATAGAGACAAAAAGTACTAGTACATATTTTCTTGAGATTAAGTTACCTGATGCTGATGGATAGTAGATTTAATTTTCTTACACATCGATGACTGAATGTCTTGTGCTTTAGGAAAGAAGATTAGAAGTCATGTCTGCTCAAACTGCAAAGAAAAAAAAATTGTCACGCCGCCGAGTAGCAAACCATAACACATCTGAAGCGGAGCGCCACGTAACTGACATTACCTCTGTAGTGCAAAGCCACATACCAGAAGAAAATACTGAATCATTAAATGTATTGGCTAATCCAGAAAATTCACAATGTGAAAGCTGTCGTCCACCTTCACCAGAACTCGCAGGGAACAGAAGAAAGCTGGGGTCTAGTCGAAATAAAGGAGGACAGCATGTCAAGGAATCGGCAACTGCATCATATCACGATGCTAGAGAGGAAGTTGAGGAAAAGATCAGGGGTAATGAAACCCCCAAAACAACACAAATGTCACTGGCAATACAGCCTGAGAGGCAGGAAGAATTGAGTGAAGGGGGTGATCTCATGCCTGTGACACATGACAGCTCTTTGTATTTGGCCACTACACCTGATTTTTATTCTGAGGTTCAGTATTCTACTACAATAACCTGTTCAGAGGCTGACCTGGAAAGTTTAATGCTTAAAAATGATAAACTGCAAGCAGGCCAAGATGAAAACACAACTGAATGTAAAGTTGTGTCTGATTCATGTAAATTAGAGGAAACCATGATGGGAGGAGGTGACAGATCTGACACTTTTCAGAGTGAGGAAGTCAGAGAAAATGCACATCATGTTAGCATCTCTGGGTTAACTAGTGTGACTCTACTTTCATGCCCCACAGTAGGTCAACAACTGACCGACCAATCAAATTCCAGGGAAATGCCAGAAGAAGAACTCACCAATGTGAATACTGTAACAGAAAGGAAAGAAAGAAGTATTGACACAAAATTGTTAAGACAGGATGGAAATTTACTGGGAAACTATGTGGTGAGTGAGTCACATGTAGAATCAGTAGTTAAACAGTTTTCTACCACGCCAGAGGTAACCACAGATACAAGCAGCCCCAGAGAAGATGCTGAACTTGAATGCAGTGTTGAAGAAACAGAGATTTCATCATTAAAACAGGAGTTTCCTACAGATGAGGAACGAAAATGTATGTTCAACTTATCAGAAGTCAGAGGTGCTCAGGATTCAGAGGACGCTGTAGACAAAGTGCATGAACAGGAGGTTAATCCAACAGAAATCTCTCAAAGCTATTACTCCTTTGAAAGTGTGATGCATGATGCCACAGGTAATTCTGAAATAATTTCTGGAAACCTGATGGACCCAGCTGAAGTCAGTGACACATACCAGTCTGAGTTGATTGTGAGAAGTACTGATGATTCTGCTACGAAGCAGGAAGATTCAAAACTTGACGAACATGACGACCATCCTACAAAAGAAAGAAACTTTGAGGCTTTAGACAACAGAAATGAGGATTATCATGATACGAAGAAACCACAGATCAGCGACATAGCAAGAGTAAACGCTGCACTTGGTCAGGTGTATGAAGGCAAAGGCCAAGTAGAGGATGAAATAAAACCCAGTGCTGAACAAACAGTTCATCAGGAGGACGGACTCTTCTCTGAAATGGAGGAAAGCGAATCA
>JAVQJF010085553.1:0-11262 GCA_036023855.1 Gadopsis marmoratus
TTGTGTGTGTTGTGAGTGTGTTACAGATGCTAATCTCACACACACACACACACACACACACACACACACACACACACACACACACACACACACACACGATCAGAGGGGCGTTTCATCTGTGGCATTGTCCCATTCACAAGCAGCCACACTGCTCATCTGGTTATTGGGGGCTGGCAAAGACTGGTTTTATTTAAATGCTGTCTGATCTCTCTGCTTGGAGATGTGACACAAGTGTAGCAGCACATGTGCTTGTTCATATATTCCCTATTGCAATGTCTAATGTGTCTATGGTTTCCTCAATTAATGTAATTGTGTTTCATGAGGTTTGCACAGCTCTACAGAGATATGAAAAATCTCTGTAATTGAGCTTGGTACAAGATGTTCGCACAGTAACTAACTGTCCTCTCACCCAGTGTGACCAGCCCTGCACAGAACAATACTGGAATATGGTTGGACCAGTGTACCAGTGTGTACACTTTCTTTGCTAACTTTTCTTCTTTTTCTATAATGCATAATTATCATATGCAATATGACAATATTTACTATAATTCCTGAATTTACTTTTCATGTTTTTCATGCATGAAATCTACCTTGTGCGTCAACAGTTGTAATCTTGGTGTTATAAACTGTACTCGACTCTCAGCTACATCAGGAGATCTCAGGGGTTGGATGCATTCTTTGCTCGTTGATTGGCTGCTGCCCGCCAACCTTCTCGTCAGTCTTGTAACTCTGCCCCCTGTCGTAAACGCAATGGAAGCTGCGTCGAGCTAACGACAGTAAATCTGAACAGAGCAGGAAGTGAGATACTTTCCGAATAAATTAAAAACCATCTAAGGGTGAGGGGGGGAATTTATGGAATGGATCATATGTGGCACAATTTGTAAGTTTTAAACAGTGTTAAACAATGTTTAAATATATATATATATTTAATTGTCATGTGGGCATTAATATGGTAGGGACAGTGTAAAAGTAATTATTGACGATAAATAGATGGTGTAATAACTTTCAGCCTATGCCTTTTTGGTTTGCAGATGTATATTATTTTCTACTATAATGCTTCATTGGGAGTAATTGCCCTTTTTAATGTTTGTTTCTTTTAATCCCAAAGTTATTTATTGACTGAAATAAATGTAAAATATTCAGGCCAGTATTAGACTTAGTAAATGTGTAAGTTGTAAAACATAATCTTTATTCCTTTGAGATTCTTGGGATCCTATTTAGAATCAGGGTAAAACATTGTGTTTTCCTCTCTCAGCAATTAGAGGACTACTGGCAAGTAAGCCTGTGAATATTGTAATGATACAACTTCCAAACATTACAAACTAAACGATGGTTGCTATAAAATAACAACCGTAAAAAATAATAGACAGGTTGCAAAATCAAAACCAGGTGAATCAGTTGAGTTTTAAAGATAACGACCACAGAAAGTCAGCAACACTTTAACGACATTCAAATACTTGTGATTGGGGCACGATGATCCTCTTCTTCTTCTAGTTTCACGGCGGTTGGGATCCACTTGGTGCAGCATTACCGCCACCTGTGACTCCGCAGAGTGGAACAGACAATAGACTCGATGCCTACATCGTTTATCTGCTCAGGTCTCGTTAACGAAGCTAATGTTTGATTTTGAAATTAGTTCCGGAAGCCCTCCTCCCCTGGCGTCCAGCTTGACACCGGTACCATAACAGGATACAAACTGAAGGTTAGCCGGGCGGACGGCCAGTGATTGTTCGGTGCGTTGTCGCCGCGGATCAATATTGTTTATGTCCTGAGAAGAGGACATTGTCTGGGACTGTGGTGAGGAGAAACGACACCGCGCCCTGCGCTGACGCCAGAGCCCCGCCGCCCGCAACGTTGGCTAGTTAGCTTAAACCTGTTAGCTTGTTTGGCAGCCGCACGCGTCCGCTCGTTGAACGCCAGCGTTTTCAAATATCAGCGACAGCGAGTCGAGAGCAGACAAACTCATCGTGTGTGCTCGCGTCGTTCCTTATATAGACGTCGTCTGGTATCCTCAAGGGTCACGTCGCGTATTGGGGAGTCGCACGATGCCACCGCTAACTTCTACGGCGTCTTCGCTAACAGTTGGGTTAAACGCAGGTGGCTCAGTATCCTGCCGGCCAGCTTTCCCGCAGTGCCTAAAACGATGTTGCACAATTGCAGCCTTGTGACAGACCTACACCGTCTCGCCGGACCTAAACAGTATGATAGTGTGTTAACAATCACGTCCACTGATATAACCTTAACCGTGTTTGCCCTCTTGCTTGCTTGTGACCCCTCTCTGTGTTTAGAACGAGCGCCATGGCCGCAGCACCTCCTCTCAGACGGTCTGACTCCGCTCGGGGGGACTTCTCCCCTCTGAAGCACTTTGTTGTGGCCAAGAAGAAGATAAGCGATGTGTTTGAGCAGCTGCTAAACTATGTGAGAGAGACTTCAGACTTTGTGGACGGTGAGCTGCTTGCCATTTGTCAGTCAGCTCCAGGAGGCCCTCTTTATTTTATTGGGCACTAATGACTTGAATAAGTTGTGGCTCTGTTAACATCGTGTCTGTCATGTGTCAGTCAGCTCTCTCAGGCTGGATGGCTGATGAAGTAGGTGTCTCTCTGTGTTGGACAGAAACCTGCGGGAATAAAGCTCTGGAGGACATCGCGAGTCAGGATCAGAAGCTGGAGATTCAGGCGTATGCCGATAAACTTGCTGTCATTAAGGAGGTGCTGGCACGCAGACACATGAAAGTGGCCTTTTTTGGCAGGTAAGAACACCAGGATATTGTCTCCCAACACTTTGCTGATGTTGTTCTCAAAATGTCTTTTCTAGAAGAGAAACCTTTGCAGACATGCATGTTGTGATGGGCAAGAGTGTGCAAGTTAAACTAGCCACCCAAATAACTCCCCAAATGATCCAGGTGGCAGTTTTGCTTTCACTTTTCTTTTAACTTGACTAGTGTCCTTGAAGTGATTACATAAAACATTCCCTGTTGCAGCTGTTGGATCTGACATCTTCGGGCTTTACGTTTGTTCATTGTGAGAGTAATTTTGAAGAATGAGCAAATGATTCGGCTACACGTTCAGTGACTGACTGTGTTGTTTTGTTTTTAGGACCAGTAATGGTAAAAGCACAGTGGTGAACGCCATGCTGAGGGACCGCGTGCTACCCAGCGGGATTGGCCACACCACTAACTGCTTCCTAAGTGTGGAGGGCACTGATGAAGACAAGGCCTACCTCAAGACAGAGGGCTCTGATGAGGAGAAGAGCATCAAGGTAAATGTTATTTGATTAACCATTTTGCAAGGAAGCATTGGTCAGCACTGGTCTGTCTCCCATTCATATATTTACATATGTTGATACCTGGGAGCTGCTTTGGGTAGCTTGTCCTCAACTATTGGGAACTACTTTGTTTATGGGCACTAGTTTATTCTTCAACATTTTCCTTTGCAAAATGCCCTTTTCGGGTTTGTAATATACTTATGTAATGGGCAATGAAGAAGTTACAAACTACAACGGGCTTGTATTAATTTCACAAACCCAACATGTGTGAATTGAACAGAATGCCACCCGAACCTACTGCCGTCAAGCTGTACAGCTGTCAACAGACACGGTCACGCAGGAGAGTCACGGTGGTGTCAGGTGTCTGAACTGAATGTCTGATATGGGAGACTTCACTCTCTCTCAACTTAAACCCACTGAACTGAATGAAGTGGAGTTGAGTCGAACACAATAAGCAGCTTCATCAGTTTTAATCCGTGTTAAATTCTTATTTATTCTCATGAGTCTGTCTAGTGCTTTTACACTGGAGTGTCAGAAATGAATGTGGGGTTTCCAGTGAAATGAACTTTAATGGCTCTTAATGTTAAGGCAAGCTTAATGTGAGTTGAAAGTTTAGAAATCCTGGTAACAACACATTTCTGATAAGTTACCTGATAACATTTCACTGTTAAGCCACTTGCCTATTAGCTGATACTGTAAACTATACCTTCTAGTTTAAGAAGTGAAACAACAGGCTAATGACATGGTGAAAACAAATGATTTGCCAAAACATAAAAAATCTATATAGAAAGATGTAATGAGATTTTAAAAGTAATTTACAATTAACAGGATGATAACACTAATAGCTGCTAAATGTTTTATATTAAAGGGTTATTAAAGTCATTACATGAGAAGCCGTAACAGTACTGTGTTTGCGTGCCGTCTGCAGACTGTAAACCAGCTGGCTCATGCGCTCCACATGGATCAGAGTCTGGATGCCGGCTGTCTCGTCCGTGTGTTTTGGCCGAAGACCAAGTGTGCTCTGCTTCGAGACGACCTGGTGCTCGTAGACAGGTAACAGGATCCGTTAAACACATCTGGGAATTCTGGACAAGTTCGTACATATCAATTTGACCTGGAGTGTGATTTACACAGATATGGCCATATTTTGAAGATGCCATTCATTTGACCTCTTGACTTCTATTCTTCCACTCCGCAGCCCAGGGACAGATGTTACATCGCAACTGGACAGCTGGATCGACAAGTTTTGCCTGGATGCTGATGTCTTTGTGCTGGTGGCCAACTCTGAATCCACACTTATGAACACGGTAATGCCTCTGAGCCTCACGAAGCTCATGTCCGGCCAGTGGAATGTACATTATATGTTGGTGTTTAGCGTTGCCCATTGTTGTTTCTACTCTGCATCAATGCTGAGAACACACCAGCACGTTCATACGTAGCTGCCTGTTCACATCTTGGCTTATCAGAGGTCGGTATCCTTACTATATGCATGTGTACAGTGGTGAAAGCATCAATATAGTTTTGTTTGCAGTATTTTTCATCCTTTTTTTCTTCCTACCATTAGCTTATTGGTCTTGTATTTTAGAGAAGAAATATCACTGTAAACCTTTTTTAATCTTTGAGATTTGTATGTATTAGGAAGACAGAAGAATTTCAGGTTTTTTTCCCGTATTTTAAGCCTGTTAGATAATATGTTTGAATAGAGTCGTTAGACCACTTCAATTGACATAACTAACAATAAATAACACACCATGATAGCAAGCAAAGTAAGTTTTCACCTGTCAGTCACGTACGTGTTTACTAAAAAGGTCAGTGTGGATGTTTTCTGTACTGAGATGATTACAGAGTGGAGAATGTGGCTGCCTGTGTTTGTATCCGGCCACATCGGCCCCACTCTTGTTTCTGTCCGCTTAGGCATTCATGCAATGTGAAGCTGGACACAGTCAATCACAGAGCTCCGTAACCCGGCAGCAGCTCTTAAAGGGAACGCGAACACACATTCCCCTCTGGGCTATTCAATGGAAATGAACCCAGGCATTATGTAAATATCGTAAGATAGTCAAATAGCCACAAAATGGCATCATGTGTCTGTGACACCCTGAAAATGTGAATTTTGCTGTCTAAAAACAAAGATTAAAGTCCGAGTTCCTGCCAGAGCTGGTTGTACAGTAGATACATCCCATTTATGTACTGAATTTGAATCAACGAGACTATGGGAGTCCATTTTTATTGTGTCAAAACAAATATATATTTTGATCTAGCATGGTACCCATTTGGCAAAATGAAAGTTTTTGATTTGTTAGAGAGAGACAGAGAAAATGGGGGTATTAAATGTAGATGATATTTTTTTTTTTCCACTGATTTGATCAAACTTTAGCATCACTTTCTCTCGTCACCCTTCCACCAACTAGGAAAAGCACTTTTTCCACAAAGTGAACGAACGTCTGTCAAAGCCAAACATCTTCATCCTCAACAACCGCTGGGACGCCTCGGCAAACGAGCCAGAATACATGGAGGATGTGAGTCAACCATCTGTCGTATCTGTCTCGTATCAGAAACAATAACATTTTGATGTTACAGAATCTTTAAAGTGTCATAATGTTTTACTGACTCTCGTAAAAATGATGACCATTTAAAAAAAGTAATAATTTTTTAAAAGAGCGGATCAAAATAAACAAATCAGTTGGAAACCTCTGCACATAAAGGCAAAACTGTCTGCATGGCTAGATCCCACTTGGGTCAAGTTAAAAAATAAACTGCACACACTAAATTGCAGCGTTTGCAAGGAAAATAGTATTTTTATTAACTTATTTTTAGCCATTCTTTATTATTGCTTTCTTTATAGGATTATTTTAAAACGACATAAATCAGTACACCGTAAGAATGTGACACCTCTTCCTCCAGGTGAGGAAGCAGCACACAGACCGTTGTGTGAACTTCCTGGTAGAGGAGCTGAAGGTTGTGGACCGCGATCAGGCACCCAACCGCATTTTCTTCGTCTCCGCCAAAGAGGTGCTCAACTCCCGCATGCAACGTGCGCAGGGCATGCCTGAAACAGGTGAGGCTTTATGTTAAAGCTGATACTGTATCTGTAGAGGATGGTGGGAAAAAGTGGAAATGGTCAAATTAATAATAAATCTCGACTCTTTCCATGACATTTAGACACCTCGTGTTCACGTGCAGTCATCCACATTTTTTATAGTTTTTTTTTATTTAATAGTTTTTTTGGAAGCCCTAAACTGCATTAACATTGGAAATGACGAACAATAATGAAAATGGTGATTACAGTAATAAAAAGGAGCCAAAATTAATAATAAAGGCTTATAAAAGATAAAACAAGTCAATAGATGGTTATGTTTTTCACACCTGATTTAGGATAATGTCACTGTGCTGATGCAAGTTTTGTATTTGTGCAATAATAGCAAATACTTTTAATTTTTGCATGCAATGTGATCATTTCATCCAATAGGTGGAGCTCTGGCTGAGGGCTTCCAGGAGAGACTGAAGGAGTTCCAGTGCTTTGAGAGGAGGTTTGAGGTGTGCGTCTTTGTGTGTGTGTGTGTCCTCTCCATAGCGTTTCCTGTCTGAATCTCGAGAGACAGATTATTAAGAAACTGAAGCAGTTTTCTGTCTTTTTGGCACATATCTGATTAGACATATATGTATATATATGATATATTTGCTACCAGAAAGACATCTCAACAGGTATACCTCTGAGGTGACATCTGTGTTGAGTCAAATCAAGCACAAACAGCAGTAGGCATCCTGATAAACTGATAAACACAGAGGTTGGTGTATCATAAAGAGCTAAGCAAATCTTGTTGATATTGTCTGGCTGCTGCAGGTGAGAATGAGTTACAGCTGGAGAGAGAAGAGAAATCACTATTAGGAGAAGTGAGGATATTTTTTTCGTCCATTCAGACCAGGAAATACACGCAGCTGCTTTATCTGGCTGTGAACCAGAGCTTACTTTATTGTTCCAGTTACACTGTGTTTTTGCCCAAGTCTGTGCTTGAGATTACTGTATGGTGAAGGAAATCAAATAAAACGAGAAGCAACCAAAGTCCTTGTAATATTAACCTGAGCAGTCTCTCGCCACCAACCATACAATGGCAACCAGGCGGCCTCAAGGCTTCTTGACCAATCACTGTGCCTTTTCCATCAACCTGCGTCTTCATTGCTGAAGTCTAGATTCACTAAGGCGAGGGCATCCTCCTGTTTTCATTCTGCTTTGATTATGTTTTTGTCGTAAGAATTTTGATTGTTGAATTTTCCTTTCTTTGTATTTCTGTGTCTTGTTGAGATGTTTTGATTTTGAACTAGCAGGAATTGAATTGTGTCCCTACTGGAAGGAAATTATCAGAAAATCATTATAATCCTTAAGATTAACCCCAACACCAGTGATAACAGTAAGAGTGGTTTAATACCATAGATGCATCCCAAAATTCTGGGAGCAGGAAACTCATTGAGCAGCTGCTTTGTGAGAAACAATAGAAGAGCAGATAGTGTATCTATTTACAGTGCAGCCAAACAAACTCATTTAGTTTTAATAAGGACGTCAGTGAATGATTTACCTTTTTTCCATCATGGCATGAGCAATCGCGATCTGACTCCATCATGCATTGTTTCCTATGGCTGCTTCACAATAAAAGGTTTCCCCGGTTGAAAGCTTTTAATGTGAAGCAGCAGCAGTAGGAAATGATTAGATACGTTTCGCTGAAGTACATGCATGCATCCTGTGAATTCCACTCATGGGAAGGCAATTTGAATCCAGTGTGGCAATGGCAGACTCTGCCACTAACAATTTAAATTACTTTTTATAGAGAGATGATTGCTGAATGCAAATACATTAAGTGGCTATTGGAGAAAAAGAAATTGTTTCAAAAATGGGTTTTAATCTCGTGAAAATCTTACGGATTGTAACTATAAGTGATCAAAAAACAACCTCACCTTAGACATAATGTGTCTGTCTTAAGTGACCTACAATGGATTAAGGAGTGGAAAAGTGAATTATCACCATGTCAGACAACAACTGATAACATGGATCATACAGAGTTGAGAAGTCCTTGATAAGGAAATGATAGTAAAGGAGCCGTGAGTACAAAATGCAGCCTTTTAGGGCTTTAGAGTTTTGTTCCTGAAATCATTAAAGCACTATTTAAATGCAGTCAAAGAACGACAGCATCTACCAAATAAAGATGCATAGTCCTTGAACACAAGATAATATAATTTATCCCAAAAGGACACAACAATCCTACTTTTACATGTTGCAGTGTTGTTGTTTTTTTCTCCACACTTTTTCTTGATTGTATTCACTTTGTTTTTATAATTTTGCTGTTTCCTCACCAACACAGTGCTGTGACTTTACAATATGTGGGCTGTGGGACACAAGATGGACACACTGCTGCTGTCATTTTCACACCTGTGTTTCCATTTCGTTTCTTCTCCTAAGTTAAGGTAGCAGGTGTCTATCTTGTCCTCTGTTCGTCCCTGGTAGCGTGCACATTCATGCACCCTGTCCAGCAGCGGCCCGTCTAGCTGTCACAGTAACTTGTGTGTTATGGCCTCGCAGGAGTGTATCTCGCAGTCAGCAGTGAAAACAAAGTTTGAGCAGCACACTATCAGGGCCAAGCAGATCACAGAAAAAGTCAAGAGCATCATGGACGCCATCAACATCGAGGCGGCGGAGAAGAGGTGAGTATCTTGCTTCGTATGTTTTCCTCCTCCTACTCTTTTAGTGGGACTTGGTCTGGAAGTCTGCTGTTGTCAAGCTGATGTAGTCTTTTTTTTTTTGTCAATGCCATGAGGGGCTTATAGAGGTAATCTATGAAACTAATGATAGAATAAATGTGTAGGTGTAACAATCTTTTGATGACATTTTGTTTAGTAATTGGGGGATAAATTAAGTATTGGGTACTATCACTGAATTTCTATCACCTGATTCTTTCTGACTGAAATAGTGCAGCTGCTAGGTTGCATTTGTGACTTTTATTTCCTGTCTGCGGGGTGGGGTCTGCAGAGTGGCGGCATTGGAGGAAAGGGAGTATCAGATGGACCGGCTGGAGTTTGTCAAAAATCAGCTCAACTTGCTTATTGATGATATCAAGAAGAAGATCAAGGCCATCAGTGAGGACGTGGCATCTAAGGTAAAGTGGAAGAACTAGTCAATGTCCTGTTTAAGGTGACGGGACCTGCCTGCTCACATCAACAGCTCTGAATTAGGGCTGCAAATAACAGTTGTTTTCAATGTTGATTAATGTCATTGCATTGATTATTTTCTTAATTAACCATTTGGTTATAATGTCATAATGTCAATCATCATTTTCAAATAGCCCAAATTGTTGAAATGGTCACTAATCATCACATGGGACCATACAAACAGAACATTTTCCCATTTGTGAAGATGGAACCAGCAAATCTGGGGCGTTTTGCTTCATTTAAACTATGAATCAGTTAAAAAGCTGTTGTAGTGATTCGTTTTCTGTTAATCAATTAATCGACTAATTGTTTCAGCTCTACTCTAAATGAGAGTTTCAGCTGGTACTACAGCTGCATGCAGTTTTTAACCAGAAAGTCAATACTGAGAGCGGAAAACCATATTAATGCCTGGACAGAAACCAGTAACAAAAGTAGTCTTTACAGGTGGTCCATAAGAAAAGACCAGTATGCAACTTAATGCACCAGCTTGAGCTCTGATGTGCTGCTGGTCTTGCCTGCTGATGTGCTGTAGCTGACTGATAACTCTGGTTGTGTTTCATTCAGGTATCCAACGCCATGGGAGAGGAGATCTGCCGCCTCCACGTAATTGTTGATGAGTTCCACACGGACTTCCACCCTTCACCACATGTCCTCAAGATCTACAAGTCTGTAAGTAGAGGCCCAGATTAATATTTTGTGATTACACCTTTCCCGGGCAATAATCTGATGTGCACTTGTGATTACCGGGGAACTGTGTCAGTTTACTGCTCTTAAACTAGAGGCCAGAGTCTGTCCCCCCCCCCCCATGTGACCTATGACTCCCGTTGCTGTTGGCAGGAGCTGCTGGCTCATGTGGAGGAGGGAATGGGCAAGAACCTGGCCTACCGCTGCTCCGACGCCGTCTACGCTTCTGTCCAGTCCTCTCAGGGATACATGATGGGTAATTAAGCTACAGACATAACTGTACAAAATAATGAGATCACCTTTGTAGTACTTACCCATGTTGTAGTTGTCTCAAGGCGGGCCTGTAGCCCTTACGTTTAGCCTCCCATCAGGAGTAAATAGTTCTGTTGAACCTAGAGGTTCGCTGAAAGAAATGAACTACTCCTAGTAATGATGATAATGAAGATAATTGTCAAATAAAATAAAGTGAATGATCTGAAGTTGGAAGTGGTAATCTATGGCAGCACACTGCAATACTTTTGGAATAATCCAGTTTGATCCCCATTATTTACCTCTACCTTTAAGTAAATTTAATAGACACCATCAGGGAAGGATTATAGCTTTCACTAGATCAAAACTGGGTCATTTATGATATTATATTGAAAATACGTAAAAAAACAAAACGGATAAAATAGTGAAGATTGAAAGCTGAAATGAATGGTTGGTTGTCTAAAATGACCATTCGTTGCTTAAAAGGCATAGAAAGGCATAGATTTCATAGAAAATGACCTCAGCCCAGATTTCTAGTCCACCATTGTTTTTTCACTCAATCGCTCATTTAGAGTGTTGCTAAACTTAGTGAAAACCTTTTGGGTGCTCGGGCTATGGTCTGCAACACCCAGCGCGATGCTATATTTACCCTCCTCGCTGAATGCCATCATCCCAAGCCCCATTATGCTACAAATGCGTCACTGTGTCAGGCACTCATGCAAGCTGTGCTCGGTGACAGTGATGCTGAAAAGGTGTTAATGTGCCCTCTGATGCAAAGGACTCAGGTGTTGTTGTGATACTGTGGTGTGGTTTTATTTATATATATATATATATATATATATATATATATATATATATATATATATT
>JAVQJF010085554.1:0-14682 GCA_036023855.1 Gadopsis marmoratus
ACAGGATGAGCACTGCCAGAGCCCTACAAAATGACCTCCAGCAGGCCACTGGTGTGAATGTCTCTGACCAAACAATCAGACTTCATGAGGGTGAGTTTTTCCCATTGAGATCTGATGTATTTTCAAAGTGTTCCTTTCATTTTTTTGAGCAGTGTATATTTCTGTTGTCAATAGCTAATCAGAACTGTGCAATGCTACACCAGAAAAAGAACTTAAAATTAGCTCATCACTAAAATAATACATTTTAATTACTGCATTCCAACAGAAAGACACCAGAAACTGACTGAAGAAGTAATTAACAACTGCTATGAGATAACTGTTATGATATAGCGCTATATAAATAAAATTGAATTGAATTAATTTTCTCAACTAAGCCGAGACCACAGCGCTCAATTCTTACCGTGTTCTGGCCATGACATTGTTCTTCTTGGGCTGCTGGTTGACTGGACTCCCTACAGTGTTGCCGTTCTTCAATGAGCCCTTCCTAGCCAGCTCTCTCTGTTTCTCTGCACAAGAAACACAGACACACGCCAGGTTAGCTTCAAATGACACACGAACGGCACAAAAAAGTGATGGATTAAAGTTGAACTGATGTCAGTTACTTGTACGACAACTTACAAGACGCCTTCAATTAAATGTTCCTTATAACATTTAAGCCAGCGGCCTTTTGCAATTTGCTGACAGAAAAAACTACATTTTGTCACAACGGATTGAAAACAACACGGCAGACTCTGTAGAATTCTCCTCAGGTTGTCAAATTTACTTAAAAAAAGGTGCCCAGATTTGACAAGAAGAAATCAGTAACATTTAAACACAGACTCGTCAGGAAGTGTGATGCTCATGCAAGGGGATTAAGTAGAAGTCTACTAAACTAGTGGACACTACAGTCTTTGTAGCGTTCTGAAGGCATTACCCTGGGCTCTGGGAACTTGTGTTACTGTTTTTCACCATATTGCAACATATTATAGACAAAACTATTTGTGGATTCATCTAAAAAAAAACACACAAGCTGTAACATCAGGGCAGATCAGTTTCTGCTCACATGAGGGATTTTCTCCAGTGGTCAGCTGACCAGGGAGTGGTGATCGCTGCTGTTCGGACTAAGGATGTTGTTTAACCCCTTGAGCCCTGGGTATCTGGCTCAGTACCTTGCTCGGGAATGACATGCCCATGGATATTTGGTATGAGTTTAACGGCCTTATGACGACGCATTGTCATAAAACGGGGCTTAAGAGGCTACTTCGTGTAATACAATACAAAATCCTAAACGCATGAGATGATGCATTCGGAAACAACAGACTCCTCATGTGACATCAAATGCTGTCGCCTCCCTTTTCTCTCTTGCTTGATTCTCATCACTGATCAGATAATAAATGACTGTGTCTAGTCTGAGCCAGCGAGGGACTCAAATATACCAATATGATACATTAGTGACATTAGAAAATGTTAATGTTAATTTTAAAAGGCCATCAAATGTAAATTGGAGCATTGTCCATCTCAAGGTCACAAAGGCAATGTGAGTAGTTTAACAAGCATGCATAATTTAAGGGGTATGCTCAGATTGTATTCTGTAGACCGTATTTGTCATATATGTCATAAAAATAATTATGCAGTGGCTGGTAATTTACTGCTCACGTGGATGCTTTCTTATACATTTCTGTCACTGAATAGTGATGTCGCTTTGAATGTTCTTGGTTCTTAAAGTCTTTGGCTAAGGAAGTGTTACAGTAGGAGTAACTAAAATAAAGGGGCGCTGCCGCTCACCACTGGACGCTGTCCAAGGTGCTGAAATGAGCCTTTAAGGACGGTGGCTTTTCATAAAAGTAAATAATGTAAGTAAAACTTTATTTATATAGCACCTTTTTTAACTTAAGTTACAAAACACAAGAGACTCAATTTCCCAAACATACAAGAGGCCAGAGTGGATAAAATGTTTTGCCATGGATATCCATAAACCAGATTATTAACTGGATTAAAGCTAAAACAATTAGTCTACTAACTGATTAGTAAATAAAAGTAATCAATAACAACTTTGATCATCTTTGAGAAGTTACTTTTCAAGAGAAAATGCCAAACCTTTGCTTGTTCCAGCTTCTAAAATGTATTTCTTCGTATTTTAGATGGGTATACATTGAATACCTTTTGGGGCACGGGGCTGTTGTTCTGAAGGCATTACCTTGGGCTCTGGGCACTTGTGTTACTGTTTCTCACCATATTGCAACATATTATAGACTAAACTGTTTGTGGATTCATCAAAAAAAACAAAAACAACTAACCTGACAGATTCACTGATAAATAATCTTTAGCTGCATCCCTAAAATGTTTCTTAATGTACTTTTTACCGATAGTTCAGCAGCATAACAAGGATGATTAAACCGCAACATGTCACCACCTTCTTGGTTGGTCTTGTGAGAGGAAGCTTCTCTGAAAATGGATCCTCACTGTTCAGAGGCCACTAGAAAATGCCCCAATGCATCTGCACAGTCTGTACACAGACACCTCTGATACCTCTGGCTGCACATAACGGTGGATTACTCTACATTTACACTAGATTGCAAGATATGCTTGGCCTACAAACACTGTAGCTCTTACTCACCTATTTTCATCTGCAGGGGCGAGGGCTTGTAGTTGATAGTGACAGGTTCCCCCTCTCTGGTGTCTGAGTCCGCCTCTGAGGCTGTGGACAAGGCCGGGTCCTGGAGACGAACGGGAAGACGGCATGGACAGAAAGATTAACAGAAATGTGCATTACTGAGGCATCAATGAATAATTAGTGTATTGTTGTAATGCATAATAGACTCTACTATGCCCAGACACGGTGCATAAAACCATTCATAAATAGATAAAACATGCAGGGAAGCATCCCTCCACCCAGTGAGCGCCAGTGTGTGAAGTACAGCACGGAGAGCATGTTTGAACAATATTTAGACCTACATACACATTATTCTTAGAACGGAATAACGTGAACCTTTACAGGCAAACTAGGTTTTGTTATAGTTACCTCCAGCTGATAAGGTTCTTAAACAGCGAAGCAAAATAGCTTTTACACTCTCTCCTTTGCATTTTAGGTGAATGCAAAATATTGAACTTATAGTGATGCTTGATTTGTTCAGGTCGCTCTGGGACCCATTGGCGGACTCCTGGAAGTCCTTTCAGTGCCAGTTTGGCAAACATTCCTAAAAATTCACATCTTGCATCCGAAAAAACAGTCCACCTGAGGGATGCATGGCGGAGACAGCAGGTCAGACTGCTTCTGGCCGCGGGCAGCAGAGGCCGCCCTGCAGGGCCCCGCTGCAGGCCACGCAGCCCACCGCCGAAATCATTTACACCGGTTCTGTAACCGAAAGATACGTTTAACGGCAAAACACGAGCACACATTTGCGACTAAAGGCCGCCGGCTAAACACGCGAAGGCGGCACAGGTGGCGCCGGAGCCGCAGCTACTTGCTGCGCGGATGCTGAGGATGTAGCAGCAGCAGCGCTGGGATGGGATGGGATGGGATGGGATGGGATGCTCGTTTCCGTCAGACATGACGGATGCTGCTCACTACGCAGCAGACCGGACGCTGCTTGCGTTGCACAACAAAAAGCGCCAAGTCGTGCTGTCACCGTGACATTTTAACCGCGGTGGCAAAGAACTTGGTGAAAATGCCCTTTTGGCTCATCAGCCGATATTCCGCGCGGCAGGTGATGGATGGTGTCGGGAGCCCAAAAGCATGACACGGATGAACGGCGGGCCTCAGAACACCGTGCATCCTGGAGCACCAGTGACATTTTACATCGCATAAAACACTGATTGTCTCCAACAGGCAGCAGCCTGCAAATGCAGCTCACCAGCGGCTGCATCTCCGCCTGCATCTCCGCCTCCTGCACGGCACTCGGCACCTGAAATCTGTCTATTTCTTCCATCATTTTGGTTCCTCTCGTCTCCCGGAAACTAATAGTTGGCGACTGGTCGCTGCGACGAGTTCTCTCTCCGGAGACTGTGGACGAGCTCAGATTGGTAACAATCTCTGTAGTTCTCCGGTGGCGAGATTCATCCCAGCAGGCAAGTGTGTCGACGGTGGTGTGACCAGCAGGGTGACGGTGACTCCACCACCCACTTCCGGGTGGGGTATCCCAAGCTAGGGTCCGGGGACCCAGAGGGGGCCCTTTGGAGAGGACCGAGGTGGTCCCCAGCAGAGTGAGCCGTGCATTAACAGCAGGGAGACACTCGTATAAATATCATTACGGCTGTTCATGTGAGGCAGTTTTTGTTTCTCTTATCTGAGTTTTTCTTCGTATTTTGAGGAGCAGAGGAGTATCTCAAATCAAATCGGAGGGTTCACCATCTCCACTGTTACATACTTAAAGAAATCAAAATAAGTCCTTCTGTGAAAGGAGTCTGGCACTCTTGGCATGAAATGCAATGTTGCTGAAATCTTGCGGACCGGTCAATAGTCTAATCAAGACATTCCTTTATTTGTATTCTACAACTTAACAATCCACCAATCGTACATTCAATTAACAGTCGTCTTCACCCAGGAATTTTAATTAAAATGGAATAAATTACCCAATCAAATGAACAGCCTATTGATTGTTGTGGCAGAAATTAGTTCATCAGGGACAAAACACATGTCTAACACAAAAAATAGCAGTAATATTGGTCACAGTATAATATTGAGGTCTGTGGATTCCTACTAAACAATTAGGAAATAGGACTTTACTTGACAATACTTTACACTTCTACTTCAGACATTTTGGAGGGAAATATTGTGCATTTTAATCAACTGCATTTATCTCACATCAGTACTTGCCTTTTAAATTTCACATAAAAACATATGCTCAGCTAATCTATAGATTAAACTGCCCAACAAGCAGGTCAGATAGCTACAACCTTTAAATATGTGTACTTTTTCCTTTAACTTAGAGAGAAGGAGCCTCAGTCTTCTTCCATCACTACCCATGAACAAGGTACAAGACTCTTGCTGGGACATGTGAGTGGGTTTAAAAAAATCAAGTGATAAATAAATGCAGCAACAAACCAAGAGGTACAGTATGAATATTTCAAATCCACATTATATACTACACAATAAAAGATTTATTTCAGGGCTGTCCCATTGGGTTTCCACTCCGACTAGCAATTACCCTCAATATTACAGTTCTGTAAATTAATTATAAAACATATTAAACCTTCCATTTTAAATAATAGTCATGTACAGTGTGCCTCTATTATTGGATGACCATACATTTTGGCAAGAAGAATGAACAGCTGCTCTCATCATATGGCTTTAAACAAACACTGAATAAAAAAAATCAAATGACCATCATGGATCACATTAATTATACATTGTCAAAAAAATAACATAACCTCTGGCTACTGATGGCCTCCCACAAGAACATCATCTGTGAAAATGAACTACTCATGTGACTCATTCGAAGTCACTGACACTTCTGGCTGCACATTGTCCTTACCTGGAAATACCAGCAGAGAGCAGCAGTAGCACACTCTGCTGCACAATAATAGAGAAGGGTCTTGGCAGCAGTCAGCCCCTGCTGCAGCCAACACCCAGTGGTTACAATTTGAGGCAGCACACATTAAAAATTGAGCCAGCAGGTGGCAGTCTAATTCTACAGGAGAGGAGGGACACAGGATAGACAGGATAGATGAATGGCAATGAGATGTGAGCAGGGTCAAGCAGGTCATTTGTTTTAGTCTGCTAAATGTAAACAGTTTGAGGTCAGTACTTCAGGTCATGCATATGCAACAGGTATGACTATAGCAGCATATCTGCAGGTCAGCTTTTAATAGCTTAGAAAATGTGAGACACTGATATTTTATAAGTCACTGGACTTTAGTGGGGAAAAAAAGCAAAATATTTAAGTTCATTTTCTTTAATTTTTTTAACTTGAGTTTTTCTCCTGTCCCATGCATCTCTCACACACTCACTATGTTTCATTGTTTCTTTCCTGCCTTGCACACTTATGCCATGCTATTGCCATCATTTTTTCAGCTTGTTTCGTGCTATAATTAGACCTCTGTTAACAGAATGATTGTAATTGTGATGAGTGTTATATGACTTTATATGGGTCCTGTCATGAAGATCTGATTACATGTGATTAGAATGTTGACATTGATTATTTATAGGACAGTAAGATATCAACACACACACGTATCCCGTCCTTGCACATTTAACCAAATATACCTGTACAATACTCACTTTACTGCATCAATTCAGAACCACAGACAACATCAAAGCAACAGCTCTATTCTACACTGCAACTCCTATGCCCTGCTCAGTCATTTTGAGGCCCTTTCACTTTGCACTTTAATGGACAGATTTGCAAAGCTAAAGTCATTATCAAATCCTTGAGAGGTTAACAGTGTTGGTCCCACTACTTTATCCATTGTAAATAGCTCTCTGTCTGCTAGCTGTTCTTCCCCTCCTTAATGCAGTACAGCTTACAGCTATAGTAGCTCATCTGGATTTAAACATTTTTAGACCCATTTCTAAATAACCATTTTTATCAAACCTTTTAGAGAAGATTGATGTCTTTTACAAGTGATCATAATATCTTTCCTACATTTCCACCAGGTTTCCGTTCACGTCATAGCACAATCACTGTCCTCATTAACGTAACAGGTCTTTTACGTACAGCTGATGGTGGAGAATTTAATTCTTCTCGATGTCAGCTCAGCATATGACACATGTTGATTATTCCATTCTATTGGATCACTTTGAAAAGTGGGTTGACACCAGGGATACTGCTCTAAAATGGTTCAAATCTTAGGTATCAAACAGAAGACTTTCAGAAGTGGTCTCCTCTTCGGTGGCCCTTCTGACCTGCGGTTTTCCACGAGGCTCCATCCTTCTGTGCATACTCACTGCTGCTAGGGCATATCTTTTAAATAACTTATGTTTAAAATAAGCTGTTTATTAATGCTAGCATGTTGTTTTATTTCCAACATGTCTTATCTGTTTTATAATTGTTTGATTTTATTTGCCTCAGTTCTGAGATGTTTAACTCCTGGTTCAATCATATAAAGCACTTTGTCACTTCGTTTTGAAAATGTTGTAGGAAAAAAGTTTATAACTATCATTATTATTATTATCATGTGTAATACACACACATGCAAATACACTTGAAATGCATCATAGATTAGATAAGATTCAAATATTTTAAAAAATCCCACAAATGTTTTGGGCATGTAGTGTCCTAAACATAGATTAACATTTGACAGTTTAGCATTAGCAATTGCGTTACGAGACACACACACACACACATACGCAGATGCACAAACACCGACTCAGTCTGGCTTGATGTGGGTTATGCAATCCCTCCAGCAGTGCAGATGGAGCTGCAGATTACTGGCCCGTCGTATGTTTATTAGTAATCTCTCTGTCTGTAATATTTGTCCTGATCATTATATAACACCATGTTGATGACCACTGGAAGAGCCAGGAAATTGCTTTGCTGCTGTGTAATGCACTCCCAACTGGATGAACTCACAGTAAACATCAAACCTGAGATGCAGGGATTAATGGAAGTGTTATGGACAGGAGAACAGATTGATGCTTATTTAATATTTTCTTTCACACAGGATCGATTAATGAACTCCTTCAGCTCTCTTAATAGAAGATCTGAAAAACAGGAGAGGTCAGTGCAGCGGTTCATCAGAACATGCTGACCTTCACATCCAGACAGCTCACTGTGGAGTAAATAACGAGACATTTGCATGGATCTGGCACTGGTCTGGTTCAGTGGGAATAGAGACACAAATAAGAGGAAGACAGCCAAAAAGGGAGAGAGTGAAACTGGCAGGCAGATAAACAGAATGGAAGCAGACAAACACTAGACAGCTGTAGTCGCCTGTCTGAGAATCAGTTTCAAAAGGACAGCCCACCAAAGGCTCTAACCATATGTGCTATAAATCACTCTTTTAGACATTGCACATGTTTTCATACTCTGTCTGTCCTGCGCACTCATTGGACATGCCGCTGATACAGCTCTATTGTAAACAAATAAAATTGCACTGTTCTTTATCGCATAAGATCTGTGATAAATCACAATGACTCTTACAATCTTGTTAATAGTTCACCACAATAGGACAAATTAAATCAGTGAAAACCAGTCACATGCCTTTATGAAGTGGTGAAAGAAGTATTCAGATGCTTTACATAAGTAAAAGTACCCCGGATTGCAAATACAAAAGTAAACATACTCAGTATACAGGCATAATGGGCCCTTCTTCTAATATAACTAATTATTACTGCATTAATGTCTAAGATGCACTTCTTTGTCGTACATGGTCACAGTGGAACTATTATTTATTTTCTATACTGCTGGATACCTTACCACAATGTATTGTATTTTGAAATAAGTTGATTTAAGTTCATGTTTTTAAAGTCACAATCTGTGAAGTAACTAGTAACTATAGCTGTGAAATAAAGTCCTTTGAAATGTCATGTAGTAGTACAAACTATAGAATAAAATGGAAAGTACAAGTACCTAGAAATTGCTCATCCTGTAAGTGCAATACTTGAGTAGTTACATAGTTACATTCCACCACTGCCTTCATGTATACTGAAGGCAGACAGAGAGAAATAATGGCTGAAATCAATGAAACTCTGTATAATCACTCAAAGAAAATAATAGCAGCAGTTAACACTCAGACATTCCCCTTACAATGGTGCTGGATCATGGTTACCAGATAAGGATCACATGGTTGCAGGTGACTAACGACAGGATGTGGGTCACTGTTGAGTTCAATATGATTAATGATTGATTACTTCATTGCAGGAAGCTGAAGATGGGTTATGGCTACGCTGGTTGTGGACCACATTATAAACGAGTAAAAAAATGTAGTGCGTCGGAAATAATAAACTGCCATCAGTAACACAAGGCATAGAGCACAATGGCAATTACCACAACAATAGCTATTCTGAAAAGGTGTAGGGCTGCAACAAATGTTTATTTCAAGATCAGTTATTCTGTTGATTTATCATTTAATCCATAAAAATTAAATAAATCGATAAATGACCACTGCCAGTGACACCTTCAAAGTTCTATTTTTTGTCCGATCAACTACTTAAAAATCCGTTATTAAATTAACATTGGTATGAAAGGAAACGTTCACCCATAAGAAGTTGCCAGTTTAAAATGATTTGACAAATACCAAACACGTCTTAAATTGATTTTATTTTAACCAACTAATCAATGACTAGTTGTTTCAGCACAAACTGCTGTTCATCACTACACATCAGTTGCACAGAAATATCCCGTGAATTAAGTACAACAGAAAGTGCTGCAGAGAAAATCAAATCAGCATATTTTTAATGTGTTGGACTAAAAGCAAGTTAGCTCATACCTGAGATTAAATTTCAATTGATGAGATAAAGTAAATTTCTGTGAAGAGCCCTTTCGTTAACAAAAACTGTATGTGCAGCACTTTCACAATTCTGATGATGGTGAAAAACAATTATGATTGACTTGTCACACTGGTGCATCCCCTCTCGCTTCCATCCTTTGGACAATATTCATTTGTTACTGTGAGACTGTGTTTAGTAAGGCTGTCATTTCTGGTGAAGGCTGTCTATAAATATCTTACTTAGTGTTTTGGAGGAGCTCACAAAATGAAAAAGAGGCACACCAGGACGCAAGTAACATGTTTGCTGTTGCTTTTAATCCCATGGGAGTCGGATCGGTGAGAAGCGGAGACTTGCGTGTCAAAAAGGGAGACTGTCAGACAGAGGCCTCGAGCTCCCTTCCTGTAACCAAACATCAAAGCATCCCTTCTCCGCTTCTTCCCCTGCACTTTATCATCCCCATCCACCCTGTCTTGACTCTCACTTTCTCCAGCAGCACAGCACCTTTCTCCAGCCTTACTGGACTGACTTCAAGCTTTTGGGGTTCTGCCTGTCGTCTGTTAGCAGCTCTGTCATTGGCATCATTAGTGCTGAGACCAATTCACTTGCGAGCTACACAGCTGCTTTTTCTCTTTACCTCTAACATGTTATTGTGACTCTCAACCAATCCCATCACCCCAAACCTTCCTGTGACAATCCACTGTGTTTTTGCTGTTTCTCCTCAACCTCATCTCAGTTCTCTCATATGGAGGGAGGGAAAAGAAGGGAGTAGAGGGGGAGATCATTGTCTGCCTGTGTAGAGAAATGCACACAGTCTGACAGATGGACAGTCCCAGTGGCGCACAGCAGCGATAAGAGGATTGGGCCGCCTTGTTGTTCTTGTTGTTGGTCTTGCCACAAGTCTTCACGCTCACTCTGAGCTCCAGTGAATGGCATAGACGAGGGGCTGATGGAGGAGAAATGTGAATAGTATGTGAATCGAAAGGAGTAACTGGGCGAAAAGAATGACACGGGTGGTTGAATAGGAAGAGAAATATAGAAGAACACTCAAAGTTAAACTCTGTAACCCAACTTTTGACCTTTACTGGATTGACAAAGTTGAATTCCATCTACATCTTAAGTCCGTCTATTTAAGGCATGATCAGGCTGCCATCAGCAGGTACTTCTGTTCAGCGTTTTTGTGCTCCAGCTCGGCTATGAACACGGGCACATTCTCCTGGTGTGAAGGCACCTTGCAGGCCTTGTAGAGGATGACGAAAAGGATGAGGATGAGGACACCCACCACGGAGTTACAAACGATGGCCACAATAGCCCAAACAGACAAGCCCATCCTCAGCTCATGCTCCATGGTCGACTGGACAGCAGCCCCCAGGCTCACTGTGGTCACTTCACATACCAGAGGTGGGTCTGAGGTCTGCAACTGGTGCCAAGTTGATCACTCCCTGAAGACACATGAACATACTTATTTATTTTCACGGCATGTGCCCCGTGCACACGCACACACACACAAACGTTGGCATGCTTGGCTGTAGTTAACCTGCCTGTCACATGGACACTGCTGAGTCCACTAGTGAGGTCAGCTCAGTAAAGATTACATTCTCCCTGCCAAGATAGTCGCTAGTGCAAGGTGGCTTTATCCCTGTATATGCTGTATATGGAACAACCTACGTATGTGCAGTATTTCCATGGGGGTTTTCATTCTCAAGATTTTTTGTAGGGGCAATACCTGCTGATGCAGTGTCAAACACAGAGCATTACAAGGGTTTCTAATAAAGATATACAATGGAGTGCTATTATAGTATCTAAGTACTTGTAATGTACAAGAAAAGTGTCAGACAGGTGCAGAGAAAAATTACTTCTAGGGACTTTGTTATGTATAATAATCTGTGGATGATAAGAGAGCATTACAGGACAAGAAAGTGCCTTTCGGCTGCAGTTCTGTGTGGAAACATCCTTTTTTTTACTCGTTTCCGTCTTACAGGCAGAGAGCGATGAAGTTATTAAACTGATAAAGAAGGTGCCGGTAAGCACTTTTTCACACTGAATTATTTTGAATGAGTTTCAGCAGTAATGTGTTTTCAGGAGGATCGTGGGGGAATATAGTTGCCAGTTTTGCGGCTGATATTAAATGGGTCACTGAGGTGTACTGGTGAGAGAGAGAGAGATGTCAGTTCAAGCATGAGTAGGAGAGTGTGAATATTTTCCCTCTCAAAACTCCAGCTCATCTCCTTGCTTCCGTATCTCTCTCCCTTCCCTCTAATGCATTTCTAATTAGACCACATATTTCCTCCGCTCGCCAACTGCGAGTCCAAGCTTGCTGTTGAGAACTAATTTCAAAGTTATCCTTCTCTTTCTAGGCATTTTATGACCAAGCCAAATAAAGATGGATAGCTCCTAGTCAGAGTGGGTGGGAGTGATACATTTGATCTGCTCTCCAACGCACGAGGTCGGTCTCTGTTTTTACCAGATGGGTCCCTCTCAGGATGCTGGTGGCATCACTGGGGTGGGGGGGGGATTACCCTCATACTGGCTAAGTGGGATTACTGTCAATAAAACTGCCCTCACTGCTTTGCGGAATGTTTGCAAAACGTATCCGAGGAACCTTTTCTGCAGAAGTCAGGTGACACTAAATGTAGCATATCCAAGTTTACAATTTCAATTAGAGCAAAAGCGAGGAATGGGTAGGCTATTAGATGACAAAGCTAAAGAGGGAAATCAAATGAGAGTGAGCAATGTATTGGAACAGAGGACTGCTTGCGTGCTCATATTGAATTCAGACAATCAGTGGTGCGTATAACAAGAAAACACACAGCAGTCACACTAGTTATTCATTATCACCAATTATAACACATTTTCATAACCCATACATCCCAAACTAGATCATCAGGGTTCACATTTTAATAACGACAAGAATAATTTGTTCTCACTTGGGAGATAAATACATTTCCTCTCAACACAAGATCGCTCTGCCAGTGACCACACTGCAAGAAAGCAAATGTATTCAAACAACCCAAATTAGAATAAAAGTTTCAACTGGGATTATTTAAATTTGCACACTCAGGGTGCTGGAATGTTTGTGGGTTCTAATATTACACAAAAAGAGAGCTGCTTTTCTTTGTGCACTTGGATTTGGACACATTTGATGCATTGCTGTTACAGGTAAAAGATATTTGTCTGTTGTCCATCTGAACCCCATGACTTCTCCGAGTTTGAAGAGGCCCGACCTCATTTGTACCATACGAATTCGTACTGTGTCAGCGGTTTGAATGATTGAATGTTTGTTTTGGCAAATGTTCAAAGATCAGAACAGCACGTTACAGACCCACTGCACACAAACACATATAAACGAGCATGCACACACTCCCCGAGGCCACAGTCAACACACAGATAACTACAGTCTATCTGTTGTGTAATGGCTCTGTGCTCTGTGGCAGGTTGAGACTGGAGACATGCAACAGGAAAACACAGCTTGAGTGTCTGCTTGTGTGTTTGTGAATGGTGCCATTGATCGGTCAGTATAAAGGCCTTTTGTGTGCACATGCGAACAATCTAATGAAAATGTATGCAAATAATAGCCCACATGCACCAAAGAATGCTTGCTTAAAGGGGCAGCCAAAATTGACATTGCATGCAGGCATACAAACACACTCACAGACCTGAGCCTGCAGTGACCACATGGAAAACAGGTTGAAGGCAGCGGACTATCGGAATCATCATGTGACTGAACTGCCTCCCTTCCTCCCCAGCTTATTTGAGCACACCAGCTGCATAACTTCACTGTGAAGTCGGGGGAATCAACAGTGTTGAGTGCCGACACTATTTATAACACTTGTAAATAGTAGATAGTCGCTGATTTGTCTACCTGAGGTTAATAGGAGATTTCATTGTTGCGTGTCCTTGTAGGGGAAAAAATATAGCCGCCCGTTACTCTTTTAATTGTGGATATTTTACAAACGTATTATATATCACGTGCAATTTTAAACTACTTTAAAGCTGTTGTTGTCTTAACAGTGAAGACAATCTAATACGGTGTTGTGAATCTATAAGAGATTAAAAAAAACATCCCATAAGGCACAAAAGAAAATCAGTTTTCAAAATATTTTGTAAGGTGATAAAAGCTCCCAAAACGTCTGGATTGCATTTCTTTGTATCTCAGCATGTTGCTTGCCTGCTTATACTTGCGATATCGCTTCACGCACATAAATCTTTCACCCCACCGCCTCCCCGGCTCCCGGCTCCCGCCTCCGGTGTCCGGTGCCCGGGGGTTTTGCACTCTGCGTGTCCTCTCCTTCGCCTCCAGCTGCGACACGCGTAGACGTAAAATGCTCAAAATGAACGCCGACCTTCAGCAACTTGTTTGTGAAGCGGGAACTTTTGTCTCGGAGTAGGCCAGCGAACTCTCTCCGTCGTTTGGAAGTGCGGCTCGGCAGCACCGGGCTGTTAATGAAGTCGACCGGTTCCCAGAGACTGCTGACAGGCGACAAAGCAGAGATGCTGCAGTCAGTGTGGCTGCTCCTCGTACACCCCCTCCCTCCTCCTCCACCCCCTCCTCCACCCAGTCCTTAGTGATGGCATAACCGAATCATGTTAGTGACTCAGTTCTACAGAAACAAAAGTCAGAGCTCACATGTGGCCCTAATCCTCTTCCATAATGACTTAACCAAGTCTGTTTATATTTACAGTATATTGCTATAATGTCAGCCAGTTTCTATTAATATAACTCCTTATTTTACTTATTAGCTCAATTTTTTAAATTCCCCCTAATAAGATAATGATATAGGCTGACAGCCTTCACAAAAATTATATACAACACATTTTTAGAGCCAATGGTGGTGACACCGGCTCAGAGGCTTTTCTCCAGTTCCTCCGAACTGTGGCTCCGATCGATTTGAAGAGCTACTCCTCATACTAGTAATTTCTGTCCAGTCCTGAGCCTGTGTAGCTGTCACGTGAGAAAAACGAGCCAAAGGATCGACTTACTCTCTGAGAGGACTAGTTCCTACTAGTACATAACAAAAGAGTAGTTCAGTGAACGATTCAGTCATCAGTCTCCCTCTCTCAGCCTGTTACTACTGAGCTGTTTATGTAAAGACGCTCTTGGAACATCCCATCAAGGGCTTTTCCTCTCACACCTTTGTGAAGATCCCACAGTCAACACTTTTGCACAGTGCAGAAGGTCATTGCAAAACATTGCATCATTCAGCCTGAAAAAGAAAGACAAAATGAAAGAAGGGGGGGGGGGGGGTAGCGGTGTAGGGAGACCATTAAAATAAAAACAATAATGTTATTATTCGGTCCTGTTGAGAAATGGGAAATGTTAAATAAAAATTTTGGAG
>JAVQJF010085555.1:0-29191 GCA_036023855.1 Gadopsis marmoratus
TGGAATTGTTGGGTCTGTAGATATAGAGTTGGCTTGAACTTGCTCTATATCTACAAGTGCTATGAGATAACTTTGTTATGATATAGCGCTATATAAATAAAATTTGATTTGATTTGATAGATGGATGGAAGTAGATGAAAGTGAAAGATTGCGCTGTCATCCTCCCGTGACGTGCCTTATGCTCCGATAAACGCCTGTCTAGGATCTAAATAATTAATTTCTACCATTAGCAGCAGAGTCACTTTATTGCCCTTGAGCTACCAGTCCTTACTGCTTGGTGCAAGTCTCATAATAGGAACTTACATGGTGAAAAACCTCAGCACACAGGCTGTTTTGATTATGTAACAGGATGATGTGATGTTAATTAAATGTGGAAGAAAAGGATCCACTATGTTTTTCTAAGTGTTGCATGGTGGTGCTAAATATTGACTTGGTAGATGTGCCGTGCCACATTTTACTTGTTAGTGGGGAGTCTTGATGATAATATACATTAACAGCTTGATTTCTGTGTGGAAAATGGCTGACACTCATCAATAATTGATTTTTAAGATTGGCAATGTGAAGAATATGATTTTATGAGTTGTCTGTTTTACTTGTTCAGATAAGACATATATTTTATTTGTTCTTCACACAGAGGATGTTGGAGATGAAGGAGAGGAGGAGAAGGAGTGCATCACTTATAACATCAGCATTGACATACGCTATGGGATCAAGTCCAACAGGTAAATGAGGCATCTGATAGCGAACAGAGGTTTTCTTTTCAGCCATGCATTTGAAAACCGCTGTATAGCACTGAGCTTCTGAACTATGAATGTTTTCACCCTTTTCTCCCCTGCAGCTTGGCTTTGATCAAGAGAACAGGCGTCATTGATGCAGACAAGCCCATATCAACCCAAGTTCGAGTTCTGACCTTGAGTGAGGATTCTCCCTATGAGACACTCCACTCTTTCATCAGCAACGCCGTCGCTCCTTTCTTCAAGTCCTACATCCGCGAGTCTGGCAAGGCAGACAGGTAATCCTCAATATGTCTTATATTTTGATAGGACCTTATATGGAATTAGCTGAATCATGAACCCAGCATGCAGGAATAATGTTACATTAATGGATAATTCATCTACACTGTAATCTATGTCCTAACACTCTAGAGATGGGGATAAGATGGCTCCCTCAGTGGAGAAAAAGATTGCTGAGCTGGAGATGGGCCTTCTCCACCTGCAGCAGAACATTGAGATTCCTGAGATCAGCCTGATCATCCACCCCATCATCACAAACATAGCCAAGCAGTGCTATGAGCGTGGGGAGAAGCCCAAGGTCACAGACTTTGGTGACAAAGTGGAAGACCCATCCTTCCTTAACCAGCTGCAATCTGGAGTCAACCGCTGGATCAGGGAGATCCAAAAAGTAATAGGCATTCCTGTATTTCTTTCTCAAATTTAAACAAAGAAATCCTGGTGTACTTTCTTATTACAGTACTATGAAAATCACTTATACTCACCACTGGGTTTATTTGTCTTCTCCACCCACCCTTTTAACAGGTGACAAAGCTTGATCGTGACCCAGCTTCAGGCACAGCCTTGCAGGAGATCAGTTTCTGGCTGAATCTGGAGAGAGCCCTCAACAGGATCCAGGAGAAGAGAGAGAGCCCTGAGGTTCTGCTCACACTGGACATCCTCAAACACGGAAAACGTTTTCATGCTACTGTCAGCTTTGACACTGACACTGGTGAGTGACAACCAGTTGGAAAAAATGTTCCCTAACTTGTTTCACTTCTGCTGCAGTATTGTATTGAATACAGTATGATTCATTGTTTATCCTTTCTTTACTTCTCACAGGTCTGAAACAGGCTGTGGAAACGGTCAATGACTACAATCCTCTGATGAAGGACTTCCCTCTCAATGACCTGCTCTCTGCTTCAGAGCTTGATAAGATCCGCCAGGCACTGATGGCCATATTCACTCACTTGAAAAAGATTAGGAACACAAAGTACCCTATCCAGAGAGCACTGCGTCTAGTAGAGGCCATCTCCAGGGACTTGAGCTCCCAGCTCCTCAAAGTGTTGGGCACCAGGAAGCTCATGCATGTTGCCTATGAGGAATTTGAAAAGGTTGGTGTGGTTGGATCTCTCAAACTAGGCCACAGAACTGTAGATACCTTATTTTAGCTACTTAAAATATTATTATACGTTTATGTCCTCTTTTAAATGTGTGTGCAGGTGATGGTGGCATGCTTTGAAGTGTTCCAGACCTGGGAGGATGAGTATGAGAAACTGCAGGTGCTTCTGAGGGACATTGTGAAGAGAAAGAGAGAGGAGAACCTGAAGATGGTGTGGCGTTTGAGCCCCGCCCACAGGAAGCTCCAATCACGTCTGGATCACATGAGACGTTTCAGAAGGCAGCACGAGCAGCTGAGGGCCGTCATCGTTCGTGTGCTGAGGCCTCAGGTAAAGTACCATCGGTGTCTGTTAGGCCACGGCCTAGCATGTTTTGCCATTATTTACTTAATTTTCTTCTAATGTTGCTATCCTATAGATCCTGACAAAGTAGCAACTAATACCTGGTTTTAGCCACACTTGATTGAGAAATGGTTCTCTTAACGTTTTGCCTCCAGGTTTCTGCTGTGCCACAACATGCCCCTGGAGAGACAGTTGAGCCCCAAGACATGAAGGTAGCTGGAGTTCTCTTTGATGCTGCGGATGCCAATGCTATTGAGGAGGTAAACCTGGCATATGAGAATGTCAAAGAGGTTGATGGCCTGGATGTGTCTAAGGAAGGCATGGAAGCTTGGGAAGCTGCCATGAAGCGCTATGATGAACGTATTGACCGCGTGGAAACCCGTATCACTGCCCGCCTGCGCGATCAGCTGGGAACCGCCAAGAACGCCAACGAGATGTTCCGCATCTTTTCCCGCTTTAATGCTCTTTTTGTGCGTCCCCACATCCGTGGTGCCATCCGGGAGTACCAGACACAGCTCATCCAGCGTGTGAAAGATGACATCGAGTCACTGCATGACAAGTTCAAAGTGCAATATCCTCAGAGCCAGGCCTGTAAGATGAGCCATGTCCGAGACCTGCCACCTGTGTCTGGCTCTATCATCTGGGCCAAGCAGATTGACCGTCAGCTGACTGCGTATATGAAGAGAGTGGAGGATGTTCTGGGAAAAGGCTGGGAGAACCATGTTGAGGGGCTGAAGCTTAAGCAGGATGGAGATAGCTTCAGGGCTAAACTCAATACTCAAGAGATATTCGATGACTGGGCTCGCAAGGTATGGAGCCGATCATAGATATATACATATTGTAGTGTTTTTAAATGTTCTAGTTTTAGCCTCTTTCAATGCATATGTTTTTTTCAACTCCTTTTGAATATTTGTCTAATTTCTTTTGTAAATCAGGTGCAGCAGCGTAACCTTGGTGTGTCTGGCCGCATCTTCACAATTGAGAGTACTCGTGCCCGTGGACGTACCGGAAACATGCTCAAGCTTAAAGTCAACTTCCTCCCAGAGATCATCACTTTGTCCAAAGAGGTCCGCAACCTCAAGTGGTTGAGCTTCCGTGTTCCTTTGGCCATTGTCAACAAAGCCCACCAAGCTAACCAGCTGTACCCATTTGCCATCTCTTTGATTGAAAGCGTGCGCACCTACGAGCGCACTTGTGAGAAGGTGGAGGAGAGGTTCTCCATCTCCCTCCTGGTGGCTGGGCTCAAGAAGGAGGTTCAGGCTCTCATTACTGAAGGCATCACACTGGTCTGGGAGTCCTACAAGCTGGATCCCTATGTTCAGAGGTTGGCTGAGACCGTCTTCAACTTCCAGGAGAAGGTCAGTGTGGAGGAGCTGACACTATGAAATTATTATATACATTCTGCATAAGTACAGACTCTCCTCATTGTCATTTTAGAATGAAACAAGTGCTGTTGTTTACTTGTCTCAAACGTTAATTGCAATTTTTAAATTTTGTCTGCTGTATGTTGTTTCCAGGTGGACGACCTCTTACTGATCGAGGAGAAAATTGATCTTGAGGTCCGCTCTCTGGACACTTGCTTGTTCGACAACAAGACCTTCTCTGACATCCTCAACAGAGTCCAGAAGGCTGTGGACGACCTCAATCTCCACTCTTATTCCAACCTGCCCATCTGGGTCAACAAGCTCGACATTGAGGTTGGCAACACAAAGCAACAATTCTTTCTCATTCAGTTTGTCAGAAAGGAAATACTTTGAACATTTCAACCTCAGCTTCTTTTTACATGTGGCTGGTCTGAATGGTTTTTAAACAGGATTGATTTTTGTTTTGTTTACATAGATTGAACGTATCCTGGGAGTGCGTCTGCAGGCTGGCCTCAAGGCCTGGACCCAGGTGCTCCGTGGCCAGGTAGAGGACAAAGCTGATGTGGACATGGACACAGAGGCTCCACAAGTGAGCCACAAACCTGGAGGGGAGCCCAGGATCAAGGTAGCCATTGTGACTGAAGTGACTCTCTGTTACTTCTAAAATCTTGGATTTCTGGACACAGCTGACTATTATAACAAACTATTGCATTATTTTCTTTTGCCAGAATGTTGTCCATGAACTGAGGATTACGAACCAGGTGATCTACCTGAACCCACCGATTGAAGACTGTCGCTACAAGCTCTACCAGGAGATGTTTGCCTGGAAGATGGTCATCCTGTCCCTTCCCAGGATCCAGAGCCAGAGATACCAGGTAGGGATCTCTGAACAGTTTTGAGTAGTAGGGCTGTGATTCCCACTGCAGAAAGCTTTGATATGAATGTATGTCTTTGAACGAATGCCACTTTTAACAAAGTATCTACCAAATATAAAATAATTTATGTTTTTATATTAGTTCATATATGATATATGGCGAGACATGTGGATTTTGTGTCCTGTTACACATGTGCTGTTGCTTAAACTTAAGCAAATGTGTTCTTCATCAGGTGGGAGTCCACTACGAGCTATCTGAGGAGGAGAAGTTCTACAGAAATGCCTTGACCAGGATGCCAGATGGACCTGCAGCCTTAGAGGAGGCCTACAATGCAGTCGAAGACATTGTCAATGAGGTGGAGCAGTATGTCAAGGTAAGAGTCATCTTTTTAAAACACAAAAATATGTGTTGACACACCTTAGATTTATTGGTAATAAAATAACTTTCTTCTGTCTTATTTTTCTCTATGATTTTAAACATTTATCATATACATTAAGTCTCTCAAATTCTTTCTTTGTTGCCCCTGTCCAGGTGTGGCTGCAGTATCAGTGCTTGTGGGACATGCAAGCTGAGAACATCTACAACCGTCTGGGTGAGGACCTCACCAAGTGGCAGGCCCTGCTGGTCCAGATCCGCAAAGCACGTGGAACCTTTGACAATGCAGAGACACGAAAAGAGTTTGGACCTGTGGTCATCGATTATGGCAAGGTAATAATGATTGACAGTTGTCGGTGCTGTATTAGAAAAATATTTCTCAAGTGACAATCTCTTAGTGTTAAGAGTGTATTACATGAAACAAACGGTTTTAGACAAAATCTTATACTTTGTAAATTTTTAACCATTATTTTAAGGTAAGCGTGAGGTCTCTTCTATATAAACCTCCTTATTTGTGCATACTTGTTTCCTTAAATGCAATCTTGTATTCTATTTGTAATGATTTATTTTTGCTCTATGTTCTACAATAAATATAATTTTGTATGTATATGTGCTTTTTTTAAATGTTTGTATTTGTTCCTGACTACAGGTCCAGTCCAAAGTGAATTTGAAGTATGACTCCTGGCACAAAGAAGTGCTCAGCAAGTTTGGCCAGATGCTTGGCAACAACATGCAGGACTTCCATGCCCAGATCTCCAAGGTAACACAGAATGTGATTGAGGAAATAATGTATTTGACCAGCTTTGTAACATTGATTTTCAATAGAAACTGATCTGAAGATTCAATTATGAACTAGATTTAAAACTTTTTTTTTATCACCATTCTTTCCTTTCTTTTACCTCCAATAGTCCCGTCAAGAACTGGAGCAACATTCTGTGGACACAGCTAGCACCTCAGATGCTGTCAACTTCATAACATATGTCCAGACCCTGAAGCGCAAGATCAAACAGTTTGAGAAAAATGTGGACGTAAGTGTTCAAATAAGTACTCTAAAACATTCAGTATCTTGTTCTTCATTCTTTTGTATCACTGCTAAGAAAAACAATTGAGAGCCCTAATCAGATTCTCCCTCCTTTTTACTCCTAGTTGTTCCGTAATGGGCAGCGTTTGCTGGAGAAGCAGAGATTCCAGTTTCCTCCATCTTGGCTTTACATTGACAACATCGAAGGTGAATGGGGTGCCTTCAGTGATATAATGAAGCGGAAGGATACTGCTATCCAGCAGCAGGTGGCCAACCTGCAGATGAAGATCGTCCAGGAGGACAAAGCGGTGGAAAACCGCACCACTGACCTACTCAATGACTGGGAGAAGACCAAGCCAGTTGCTGTAAGAGAAATTAAAACACTTCAATTTAAAATGCCAGATACAGTACAGTTCTAGGTCATACCTTCTATGGTTTTTTTTAACTGATGACTGCTAATTGTTAAATTAGAATAATATTATTTTTATAAAGTACAGCAGATGAAGCATTTGCCATTGTGACAGAAATAACATTTTTACTGGCCATCTGTCCCACCAGGGCAATCTGCGTCCAGAAGAGGCCCTTCAGTCTCTGACGATCTATGAGGGCAACTTTGGCCGCCTGAAGGATGAAAGGGAGAAGTGTGCCCGAGCCAAAGAAGCCCTGGAGCTAACCGATACTGGCTTGCTCAGCGGCAGTGAAGAGAGGGTGCAGGTAATGCCAACAAACTTTCACATAAAATCATTTTAAATCACCAATCAAAGACATGCCTTACATCTCTTACCTTTTTTTTTTTTCTAGATGTTACCCAAACAAAGAGCAAGAAGAACAAATGCGTTTCTTTTGACTCCTTTCTTTGTGGTGACTTGTAGGTGGCACTAGAGGAGCTGCATGACCTGAAGGAGGTTTGGTCCGAGCTGTCAAAGGTCTGGGAGCAGATCGACCAGATGAAAGAGCAGCCATGGGTGTCTGTACAGCCTCGCAAGGTAACAAAACCACAATTATCATTCAATCTCTTCTGTACTGTTTGTGAAATTCTTAGCATATAACCTTTTTTGTATTGGTGTTTTGTGTTTGTAGCTTCGTCAGAGTCTGGATGCTCTTCTGAACCAGCTGAAGAACTTCCAAGCAAGACTGAGGCAGTATGCCTCCTACGAGTATGTCCAGAGGCTACTTAAAGGATATCTGAAGGTTTGTTGGATAATTTGTCCTACTAAGCACAAATTTTGACTTGCAAGAAAAAATTAAAATGGGTTATTAAATTCTCTACCGGTTTCTTTCTCTCACCAGGTTAACATGTTGGTGATTGAGTTGAAATCGGAGGCTCTGAAGGACCGCCACTGGAAGCAGCTGATGAAGCGTTTGCATGTAAACTGGGTCCCATCAGAGCTGACCCTGGGACAGATCTGGGATGTGGATCTGCAAAAGAATGAGATGGTGGTGAAGGATGTTCTCCTGGTAGCCCAGGGAGAGATGGCTTTGGAGGAGTTCCTCAAACAGGTAAAGAGGAAGGGCCGTCGGAGATTATGCAGTGTAGTTGTGATGCTCGTAGGGGGCAACTTACAGTTGTTTTCTCTGCAGCTTCCAATCAAAATGATAAAAAATTCTACTCTGGGTTTTAGACCTTTTTTCTAATAATAATTGTGTGGTTTTTGGTCCTCAGATCCGTGAAGTGTGGAACTCGTATGAGCTTGATCTGGTCAACTACCAGAACAAGTGTCGTCTGATTAGAGGCTGGGATGACCTCTTCAACAAGGTCAAAGAACATATTAACAGCGTGTCTGCAATGAAGTTGTCTCCATACTACAAGGTAAACAGAATTACATGTGTTCATTAAGAGAGTAGTTCAAATAATTTAAGCTTTCCTAACTGCATCAACACCATGCTTGTCATTTTTTTTTTCTCCCAGGTGTTTGAGGAAGATGCACTGAGCTGGGAGGACAAGTTGAATCGCATCATGGCTTTGTTTGACGTTTGGATTGATGTCCAGCGTCGCTGGGTCTATCTGGAAGGCATCTTCACTGGCAGTGCTGACATCAAACATCTGCTGCCTGTAGAAACCCAGAGATTCCAGAGGTATTTATACTTGCACACAAACCAGAATTTTGTATATATGTAACAATAAATTCTACTAGAACCTACTTTAATTTCTCTCTTTTTTTCTTTATTCCACAGCATCAGCACAGAGTTCTTGGCATTAATGAAGAAGGTGTCAAAGTCTCCCTTAGTGATGGATGTGCTGAACATTCAGGGAGTGCAGAGGTCTCTGGAGCGACTGGCTGACCTTCTGGGAAAAATCCAGAAAGCCCTGGGGGAATACCTGGAGAGAGAAAGATCCTCATTCCCCAGGTAAGCTGTGCATGTAAAACGTCATGGTGTTTTGTGAAGTTCATGATTATGTTGAATATTTGGGATCCATCACACTTTTTTTTTTTTTTTTTCCAGGTTCTACTTCGTGGGAGATGAGGACCTGCTTGAAATCATCGGCAATAGCAAGAATGTGGCCAAACTGCAGAAGCACTTCAAAAAGATGTTTGCTGGTGTTTCCAGCATCCTGCTCAACGAGGACAACACTGAGGTGCTGGGAATCTCCTCCCGTGAGGGTGAGGAGATTGTTTACAAGACACCAGTCTCCATAATACAGCACCCCAAGATCAACGAGTGGCTGACGCTGGTAGAGAAGGAGATGAGGGTGACGCTGGCCAAGTTGCTAGCTGAGTCTGTTACAGAGGTCACATCTTTCAACAAGGGCACAGCTGTTGATCTGAGTCAGTACATCAACTGGATTGATCGCTACCAGGTTGGTAATGAGAGCATTTATTCTACAAACAGTTAGTTATTCATCATACATAGAAATCAGGCAATGTGTTGATGTCATTTTACTTGATCTGTTTCCTCTCTTCACAGGCCCAGCTGGTGGTCCTGTCCACTCAGATTGCCTGGTCTGAGAACATCGAATCTGCCTTGACAACCATCTCTGGTGGTGGGGACATGGTACTCATGCAAGGAGTGCTGTCAAATGTGGAGGCCACCCTTAACGTGTTGGCCGACACCGTGCTGATGGAGCAGCCTCCACTCCGCAGGAGGAAACTGGAGCACCTGGTTAGAAGGAATATTTTTAAAGTACAGTTGAAAAAGAATATTGTCCAATGAAAAGTGTCTGAAACCCCTCTCCTGCTCCATCTTAGATTACAGAGCTGGTGCACCAACGTGATGTGACCAGGACCCTGATCAAGATCAAGATCGACAACCCCAAGTCCTTTGAGTGGCTCAGCCAGATGCGCTTCTATTTTGACCCCAAGCAGACAGATGTCCTGCAACAGCTATCCATTCAGATGGCCAATGCCAAGTTCAACTATGGCTTTGAGTACTTGGGTGTCCAGGACAAGCTCGTCCAGACCCCTCTGACAGACCGCTGCTATCTCACCATGACCCAGGCTCTGGAGGCTCGCCTTGGAGGATCACCATTTGGTACGGAAGCTTTTTTTGTACGCATAAGAAATGGAGATTTAGATTTTAAGAAAGCTACACTTTTACATATACAACAATCAGCTTCACTAAGTTTGTCCTCCATCTAGGTCCTGCTGGCACAGGGAAGACTGAGTCAGTAAAAGCACTTGGTCACCAATTGGGCCGCTTTGTCCTGGTCTTCAACTGTGATGAGACATTCGACTTCCAGGTACATAACTGCATTCAGATTCTTTGTTCTTACACTATTTTATAGCCAAGACAACAATGACCCATCAAGAGATATCAGTAAAACACTTATAATTATCATTTTCTTTTTCCAGGATATAGCTCCTTCACATCTTGGTCATTTAACTAAATCTCTTGTGTTGAATTTTCTTTTCTTTTTTAGGCCATGGGTCGTATCTTCGTGGGTCTGTGCCAAGTGGGAGCATGGGGCTGCTTCGACGAGTTTAACCGTCTGGAGGAGAGAATGCTCTCTGCCGTCTCCCAGCAGGTCCAGTACATTCAGGTGGCCTTGAGGGAGCACAGCAACCCCAACAGAGACAGAAGTATGTATGTTTGTGGGATTACGGGTGTCATGATATATAATGATACCAGGAATTCGAGAATGTCCAGATTCAAATTAGTATCTTTGAACACCAATTGCTAATAAACTAATTGTCTAAGAAAATTCAACAAAATAAATGGATTTCTTCATTTTACAAAAAATTACATGGTACAGAAGAATATGTTTTAAAAGCATAAAATTCAGATGAGACGGCTAATCACCATCTTTTAAATAGTACATGAGGACTGCTTTGGAAATAAGTACATAATAATAATAATAATCTTTATTTATATAGTACAATTCATACAGGAAATGCAGTTCAAATCATCAGTACATATCTATAACCCCTTCAGGTGTGCCAGTCACTACGGAGCTCCTGAACAAGCAGGTGAAGGTGAGTCCAGACATGGCCATCTTCATCACCATGAATCCTGGCTACGCTGGCCGCTCCAACCTGCCTGACAATCTGAAGAAGCTGTTCCGCAGCTTGGCCATGACCAAGCCCGACCGCCAGCTCATCGCCCAGGTCATGCTGTACTCTCAAGGTTTCCGTACAGCTGAGATCCTCGCCAAGAAGATTGTGCCCTTCTTTAAGTATGTACTGTTTATGAAAAATGTACGTAGATTTGCGATAGTTTTGAGAGATCTTCTCTGAATGTATCCCTTGCCTCTATTTCAGGCTGTGTGATGAACAGCTGTCATCCCAGAGTCACTACGATTTCGGCCTCCGAGCACTCAAGAGTGTGCTGATCAGTGCTGGTAATGTCAAGCGTGAGCGCATCCAGAGGATCAAAAGGGAGAAACTAGAGCGCGGAGAGGTCGTTGATGAGAATGACATTGCTGAGAATCTTCCCGAACAGGAGGTATGGAAAATGACATACTGAAAGAACTTTGTGTGAAGTTTTTATTATTGAATATTGGCAAATCTACTTGGCAAATCCAGCTGCAAATTTGAGTAGTTAAAATGGTTATTTCACCTAGTCTGTGTCTTGTTACTGTAGATCCTGATCCAGAGTGTGTGCGAGACCATGGTTCCCAAGCTGGTGGCGGAGGACATCCCTCTGCTGTTCAGCCTGTTGTCAGATGTCTTCCCTGGAGTCCAGTACCACCGTGGAGAGATGACTGCTCTGAGGGAAGAGCTGAAGAAAGTCTGTGCTGAGATGTACCTCACCTACGGAGACGGTGACGATGTGGGCAGCATGTGGGTGGAGAAGGTATGTGGCTAAATGGAGTCAACGTATATCTCATTGAGTGTGCCAAGAAATGGTGAGTTATACAGCCCCGCCCAATTCTCGAGGTCTTCTTTTCTGAGACTTTGTCATTCACCGCCTTCCAGGTGCTCCAGCTGTACCAGATCACACAAATCAACCACGGTCTGATGATGGTGGGACCTTCAGGTAGTGGAAAGACCATGGCATGGAGGGTGCTGCTCAAGGCCCTAGAGAGACTGGAGGGTGTTGAGGGCGTGGCCCATATTATCGACCCCAAGGCCATCAGCAAGGACCACCTGTATGGAACCTTGGACCCCAATACCCGTGAATGGACCGATGGCCTGTTCACACACATCCTCAGAAAGTGAGTTCTGTAACACGTTTAATTTTAAAGGGTATAATTCAACTCAGTTCATGTTTATCTTGCAAAATAGGACGTTTAAAAAGTAATTTTTTTCTTTTTCTTTTTCTCAACTTCAGGATTATTGACAATGTTCGAGGTGAACTGCAAAAGCGTCAGTGGATCATATTTGATGGTGATGTTGACCCCGAGTGGGTTGAAAATCTCAACTCCGTTCTGGATGACAACAAGCTGCTCACCCTGCCCAATGGAGAGCGTCTCAGCTTGCCACCTAATGTAAGAGCACAGTACTTCAAATGCAGAAAAACGTCTGTTTTTCTCTCATTATAGTCTAAGCTGGTGAAAGCATGTGGTTATGATCTGGAATTATTTTCTGTCTCTCTCTAGGTGCGTGTAATGTTTGAAGTACAGGACCTGAAGTACGCCACCCTGGCCACTGTGTCTCGCTGTGGTATGGTCTGGTTTAGTGAGGATGTCCTCAGCACTGACATGATCTTCAACCACTTCCTGGCTCGCATTCGCAGCATCCCATTGGACGAGGGAGAGGATGAAGCTCAGCGCCAGAGGAAGGGCACTGATGATGAGGAAGAGACAGCATCACCAATGCTGCAGGTATTTAAGTGCAAGACAGTTCACTGAAATCAGACCTTAAGCAAGGAAAATATGTAGCAATTCATTCAAGAAGGATATTTTATGATTTTTCTTCGTTACTGATGTCCTATTGCATGTTTTACACTAGATCCAGCGTGATGCTGCAGCTACCCTGCAGCCTTACTTCACCTCCACAGGCCTGGTGATCAAGGCCTTAGAGCATGCCTCCAAGATGGAGCACATCATGGACTTCACCCGCCTGCGCTGCTTGGGTTCACTGTTCTCAATGCTGCACCAGGCCTGCCGTAATGTGGCACTTTACAACAACAACCACCCTGACTTCCCTATGCCCATTGATCAGCTGGAGAAATACATGCAGGTAATGTCCCACCCTCTGCTCGCGATATAACCACAACCTATTGTTATATCAACTTGGAACTTAAACACTGTAAAAGTGTGTACATATGCAACTGATCAGATTTGTGGCATTATGCTTCTACAGAAATATCTGATCTACGCTGTGCTGTGGTCCTTCTCTGGTGACGGACGGCTGAAGATGAGGGCTGAGCTTGGCGAGTACATCCGTCGCATCACCACTGTACCTCTCCCCTCCGCTCCCAATGTCCCTATCATTGACTACGAGGTACTACAGCCTCTTGGCATTAAAACGGATATTGATTGTTCTCTTGAGTACATTGAAAAGAAAATGTTTGCTTTCTCTGTATCTGTAACTCACTGAACCGAAACTACTATATTGTTTTGTTTGCATCATGCAGGTGTGCATCTCAGGTGAGTGGCAGTCCTGGCAGGGCAAGGTGCCCCAGATTGAGGTAGAGACCCACAAGGTGGCATCCCCAGATGTAGTGGTTCCCACCCTTGATACTGTTCGCCATGAGGCTTTGCTTTACACTTGGCTGGCAGAGCACAAACCACTGGTGCTGTGTGGACCTCCCGGCTCTGGAAAGACTATGACTCTGTTCAGCGCCCTCAGAGCCTTGCCTGATATGGAGGTGAGAGACTGGATGAAAATAATTACATACATTGAGTTTAACATATTGTGAACTGCTGAAAGAATATGAATAAATTGGGTTAATAGGAGGAAAAGATTTACTAGTTAACATTTGTAATTTCCCTCCTCTCCCTCAGGTTGTGGGTCTGAACTTCTCCAGTGCCACCACCCCAGAGCTGCTGCTGAAGACCTTTGATCATTATTGCGAGTACCGCCGTACCCCCAACGGTGTGGTCCTCGCCCCTGTCCAACTGGGCAAGTGGCTGGTATTGTTCTGTGATGAGATCAATCTGCCGGACATGGACAAGTACGGCACACAGAGGGTCATCTCTTTCCTCAGACAGGTATGATGCATTGTTTACAACTGAAATTTTATTTTCCCATACTACTTTTGGATTTTTTATGGGACACTGAAGTGTGCAAACTGAAATCTTTTATCCCTGCTTGTACGTTAAAGGCTCCCCTGATGTGTTTTCTTTGTAGATGGTGGAACATGGAGGTTTCTACCGCACCTCAGACCAGACTTGGGTCAAATTGGAAAGGATCCAGTTTGTTGGAGCCTGTAATCCTCCTACTGACCCTGGCAGAAAGCCTCTAACACACAGGTGAGGTTCTTGGACTTTACATCTAATTAGGACAATATTATAATTAATACCACAATTAATGGTAAAAATGATACCTACAAAAATAAACATAGCGTATGACGAGCAACATAACAGTAGCTATGTTGTGGTGTGCTGTTTCTAGGTTCCTGCGCCATGTTCCTGTGGTGTACGTGGACTATCCAGGGCCAGCCTCTCTAACCCAGATTTATGGAACCTTCAACCGTGCCATGCTGCGCCTCATCCCTTCTCTACGTACCTATGCGGAGCCTCTTACTGCTGCTATGGTTGAGTTCTACACCATGTCTCAGGTGAAGGAGATTACTAAAAAATATATATATATATGTGCACACACACACACAGCACTCTGGAAAAGAATGAAGAGACCACTGCAAAATTATCAGTTCTTTGGTTTTACTATTTATAGGTATGTGTTTGAGTAAAATGATCTTTGGAAAATTTGGAGTGGTCTCTAATTTTTTTCCGTAGGTAGATCACTTTTCAGTAATTTCTTTCACACGGTTACTAATTTGTTCGCATATCTCATTTCAATCCCGTTTCCCCTTTAGGAGCGGTTCACCCAGGACACTCAACCTCACTACATCTACTCTCCCAGAGAGATGACCCGCTGGGTGAGGGGGATCTTCGAGGCCTTGCGGCCACTTGAGACTCTCCCTGTGGAGGGGCTCATCCGTATCTGGGCCCATGAAGCTCTCCGTCTCTTCCAGGACAGGTGAGTTTTATCACTGTACTATATCGCCATTCTTATGTACTTTTTGAGAGTTTTTTTAAGGGGCTCGCGTGGCTCCAGTAAGTTTTGTTAGATATGCAAGTATGTTCATGAGTCTTGATATGGTATGTGTTTTTCTTTTTTCTTTTTCTCAAATCTAATGAAGTGCCCCGTAACAAATGGACAAGTACATAAAGAATGATATGTTTAGTGATAATGTGGTTTGCCTTAAACCTTCTTCCAGGCTGGTTGGCGATGATGAGAGAAGATGGACAGATGAAAACATCGACATGGTTGCTCTCAAACACTTCCCCAACATTGATAAGGACAAGGCTCTCAACAGGCCTATCCTCTACAGCAACTGGCTCTCCAAGGTAAACCAGGAACAGGTTGACCGTGCTGAAATACTGAGAATGGACCTCAAGTCTTCAGCCATTTGATTTCCATTTTCATTGAGTTCATTGCTTGTGAATGTAGGACTACATCCCAGTGGAACAGGAGGAGCTGAGGGACTATGTGAAGGCCCGTCTGAAGGTCTTCTATGAAGAGGAGCTGGACGTCCCTCTAGTTCTCTTCAATGAGGTGCTGGACCATGTCCTCAGAATTGACCGGTGAGTAGCCACTTCTTTAGCTCATGGCTACTGATTTACTTGCATCTGGTGTTAGTATCAATAAATGAGTATTTCAGGTCTAAAATGTTGGCGTAAATTTCAAAATTTAATATCCTCTTCCAGAATCTTCCGTCAGCCTCAGGGTCATCTCCTGTTGATCGGTGTGAGTGGAGCAGGAAAGACTACTCTGTCTCGCTTTGTTGCCTGGATGAATGGACTTAGCGTATACCAGATCAAGGTTGGTAGAAACACACATGAAGATATTTGGAGCCATGCCTGTCTGTATTTATTTATTTATTTATTTTTGTGTATGTGTATTTTCAGGTACACAGGAAATACACGGGAGAGGACTTTGATGAGGACCTGCGTACTGTGCTGCGTCGCTCAGGTTGTAAAAATGAGAAGATTGCCTTTATCATGGATGAGTCCAATGTGTTGGATTCTGGCTTCCTTGAGAGAATGAACACACTGCTGGCCAACGGAGAGGTAACTAAATGGGGAGCCAGATGTCAACACTGCCTTTTGTGTTCACCTAATTTTCTGCTTCATAACATGTTGCCTGTTTTTTTTGTAGGTTCCTGGCCTGTTTGAGGGAGATGAGTATGCCACCCTCATGACTCAGTGTAAGGAGGGAGCCCAGAAAGAGGGCCTGATGCTCGACACACACGAGGAGCTGTACAAGTGGTTCACCAGCCAGGTTATCAGGAACCTCCATGTTGTTTTTACCATGAACCCCTCATCAGAGGGCCTGAAGGACAGGGCTGCCACATCTCCTGCCCTGTTCAACAGGTACAGAGTCACGTGGTGGACTTAATTGATTACATCACCGGCAAGCAGGGGTTAGATACTACAATGTTATAATTACAAGATGGTGTTTCTTTGTTAACTTAAAACCTTTTCTTTTTGTTAGGTGTGTGCTGAACTGGTTTGGAGACTGGTCCACAGAGGCCCTTTATCAGGTGGGTAAGGAGTTCACCAGCAAGATGGATCTGGAGAAACCAAACTACAAGGTGCCAGACTACATGCCCATCGTCTATGACAAACTGCCCCAGCCACCATCTCACCGCGAGGCTATCGTCAATGGCTGTGTGTTTGTACACCAGACACTTCACCAGGTAGGGATGTTTGCAGTGGTGGTTAATGTGTGGTGTGCTTTAAAATAAATTGGGCATTTTTGGAAATCCCATAATACCAAGTTAACAGTCTGCTAATGCATACGTCATATGTCTACACAGGCTAACAACCGTCTGGCTAAGCGAGGTGGTCACACGATGGCCATCACTCCTCGCCACTACCTGGACTTTATCAACCAGTATGCCAACCTGTTCAATGAGAAACGCAGTGAGTTGGAGGAGCAGCAGATGCACCTCAACGTTGGTCTTCGCAAGATCAAGGAGACTGTCGATCAGGTGAAGTAATTTTGTATTTTACTTGATTTAATAAACTTGCATAGATTAAGTGCCATTTTATTCTACTTATTTCTCATAAAGACTAGCTGGTCTCCATAAACCAAGACGGTGTCATTTTTGCAAGTCCTTTTCTGACTCCCTGATTGTACTTGTGCCTCCTCATCAAGGTGGAGGAGCTTCGTCGTGACCTGAGAATCAAGAGCCAGGAGTTGGAGGCAAAGAACGCTGCTGCCAATGACAAGCTGAAGAAGATGGTCAAAGACCAGCAGGAGGCTGAAAAGAAAAAGGTACATAGGAAGGAGTAGAACTTTTCAAAATAACAAACTACTCTTTTCTTCTTCTTCTTGAAGACAAACCTAACCTCTTGGTAAAGTTTGTTTTAGCTTGTTGTTTTGCATTGGCCAATTGCATTAACTGATGTGTGCGATACTGTTACTATTTCCATTCCAGGTGATGAGCCAGGAGATCCAGGAAGCTGTGTACAAGCAGCAGGAGGTGATCAAAGACAAACAGCTGAATGTCAAAGAGGACTTGGATCAAGTGGAGCCTGCTGTTATTGAGGCTCAGAATGGTACAGTAGTATATTTACTCACAGGAGTCTTTATAGTGCATTTGATATGTTGTCACAGAATGAGTACGACAGTCTAAAGCATTTTCCTTTTTTTTTTCTTACAATGTTAACTTATTCTCCCTTCCGGTTAACAACTTGATCTCTACCTGCATCCTCCCTTCATCACTGCCCTTTCCTTATCATAATCAACATCCTTGTTCACCTGATGTTGATAGCCGTTAAGTCCATTAAGAAGCAGCACCTGGTGGAGGTGCGTTCCATGGCCAATCCACCTGCGGCCGTGAAGCTGGCCCTTGAGTCCATCTGCTTGCTCCTGGGAGAGAGCACAACTGACTGGAAGCAGATCCGTTCCATCATCATGAGGGAGAACTTCATCCCCACTATTGTTAACTTCTCTGCTGAAGAGATCAGGTGAAATAAGAAAGAATGTATTCTGCAATTGTTCACTAAAAGCTCTCTCCCTCTCTCTCTGCCTCTCCTTTTCAAACCTCCCTGAATCTGTTTCAAATATATCCTTTCTGTTGCCCTATATGCTCCCCTTCTCTTTCTCTCCTTTTTTTTCAAACACATTCCTACTTCTCCCTAACTAGCGGTGAGTTCTATTAAGCGGCAGCACCTAGTAGAAGTGAGGGCCATGACCAATCCCCCAGCTGCAGTCAAGCTGGCCCTGGAGTCTATCTGCCTTATGCTGGGCGAGGAGACCAGTGACTGGAAAAAAATCAGACAAGTTATTATCAGGGACAATTTCATCAGCAGCATAGTCAACTTTTCCTCTGAGGAAATGAGGTACCGGTGTCAGAATGTCTGTCTAGTCTTTAATGGAAGCACAAATGATATTAATCAATCAGTATATTAATCAAGTGGCACCTGTGATCAGATTTTGATTTTAGGTTTCTTATCGGTTGATTGTCTTAAATCAGAAAATGAGCTGATGGTAACATCTTGTCAATGGCTATCATGATTTTGCATTTCTCACAGTGAAGATGGCAGAAATCACACCCCTTCCCCACCCCAAACAAAATTTTAAATAATCCTATGCAATATTTCACATTTCATTTCCTGTGATTCGTGATCAACTTCACGTTGAAGTATTTGACTGTGTAAAGTGTTGATATATTCTGACTTCTTGGACTGTTTCTACTTTTATCCAGTGACTCCATCCGCGAGAAGATGAAGAAGAACTACCTCTCTAACCCAAGCTACAACTATGACCAAGTCAACAGGGCATCTCTGGCCTGTGGGCCTATGGTCAAATGGGCGATTGCTCAGGTAGGGAAGCCTAAACAACATGAAGATAATTGGGTAAAAAGAGCACCCCTTTAATTTATACCATGTTCTACCAATCCTCTAGCTTAATTATGCTGACATGCTGAAGCGCGTGGAGCCTCTGCGTAATGAACTGCAGAAGCTTGAGGATGACGCCACGGACAACAAGACGAAGGCAGAGGAGGTGGAGCAGATGATCAGAGACCTGGAGGCTAGCATCGCTCGCTACAAGGAGGAGTACGCTGTCCTGATCTCAGAGGCACAGGCCATCAAGGCCGACCTGGCTGCTGTCGAGGCTAAGGTAACTGGTCATCAAATCAGTGTTTGGTTCCCTCTCTTTATGTCTCTCTTTTTTTTTTATTTTTTTCAAGTTTAAACTGAAGTATCTTGCAGCATTTTTCTGAACTCTTGCTCTCCCTCCCAGGTGAATCGCAGCACAGCCCTGCTGAAGAGTCTGTCAGCTGAAAGGGACCGCTGGGAGAAGACCAGTGAGACCTTCAAGAACCAGATGTCCACCATCGCTGGAGACTGTCTGCTCTCTGCAGCTTTCATTACCTACGCTGGCTACTTTGAACAGCAGATGAGGCAGAACCTGTTCACTACTTGGTCTCACCACCTGCAGCAGGCCAACATTCAGGTAGTTAAAGCTCTGATATGCATGGTCAAAGTCATGTTTGGTCATAACCCCTACAAATCCTGGCCTCATTCATCGTTACCAATATGTGTGTAGGATCGTCTCTGTAGTTCCTGTGTTCACTGACATAATACATCAAATGTACACCTACACATGCTTATTGATCAGGATTGCACAGAGGAAGTCATGATCATATAAGCGGATATGCCAAATTTATGGTCACTAGCTGTAGAATCATGATAAATGGATAATCTTAGTGAGTGAATCTGGGTCTGTTTTTAGTGAATTCAAAGGTGCTGTACACGAATTATGGATTGGGCTTTTAAAATGATTTAATCTTTTTTTTTTTTTTTTGGTAACTACTATCTTTAAACATGTTTTCAAATCTACCACACACCGTACCATATGCACAACCACATAAAACATGCATTATTCTAAACTACCAATGGTGTAATTTCTTCCCGCCAGTTCCGTACGGATATTGCCAGAACTGAGTACCTGTCCAATGCTGACGAGAGGCTCCGCTGGCAAGCAAACTCCCTCCCAGCTGATGACCTTTGCACTGAGAATGCCATCATGCTCAAGAGATTCAACAGGTCAGTATCTTTCTCTTCTGGCATTTAAATGTTTTTAGGTTAATACTAAGCATTACTGAGCATTAATTGGCCTTGAGTTGAGTTCACTTCCCATATTGATCTGTTCTATACCACTGCTCCCTCTAGGTACCCACTCATCATTGATCCATCAGGCCAAGCCACTGAGTTCATCATGAATGAGTACAAAGAACGCAAGATCACCAGAACCAGTTTTCTGGATGATGCCTTCAGGAAGAACCTGGAGAGTGCCTTGCGTTTTGGAAACCCACTGTTGGTCCAGGTATGAACAGCTTCTTTGCACTGCTGACATTTTATTGTGTACTTCCTACTTGCTCTCTGTCCAGGGCCCTTGTATTCCTCAAGGAAGGGTGTATTTGTAGTCATTTTTTTCATTTTTCTTTTTTGCCCTCAAGGATGTAGAAAGTTACGACCCCATCCTAAACCCGGTGCTGAACAGAGAGGTCCGCAGGACTGGAGGACGTGTCCTCATCACCCTGGGAGACCAGGACATCGATCTGTCACCTTCATTCGTCATCTTCCTTTCTACACGAGACCCAACGGTGAGTTGACAGATAATGTAACATTATAGTATTTAACAAATTTTAATATGTCCATTTTACCACTTCCATCATTAAAATGATTGTACAAAGAAGTTAATCTGTGTTATATGGTGTCTATTGTGTATGCAGGTCGAGTTCCCACCAGACTTGTGTTCTCGTGTTACGTTTGTCAACTTCACTGTGACACGCAGCAGCCTTCAGAGCCAGTGTCTCAACGAGGTCCTAAAGGCTGAGAGGCCTGATGTGGATGAGAAACGCTCTGACCTTCTCAAACTGCAGGGTGAGACGCAAAATGGCTGATGTACACAATGACATGGCACAGCTGGGGATGATGATGATGATTAACACTAACAGGAATGCAAAATAATACAACCTGAGTCACGGTGCAAAAAGAGCTCAATGACATAAAATCTGATCACCAACTGCCCTCCTGCCTCCTGTAGGTGAGTTCCAACTGCGTCTACGTCAGCTGGAAAAATCCCTGCTGCAGGCCCTCAATGAGGTTAAAGGCCGTATCCTTGATGATGACACCATTATCACCACACTGGAGAACCTGAAGAAGGAGGCAGCTGAGGTGACCAGGAAGGTGGAGGAGACCGATATCATCATGGCAGAGGTGGAGGCAGTGTCACAGCAATACCTCTCTCTGTCCTCTGCCTGCAGCAGCATCTACTTCACCATGGAGTCTCTTAACCAGGTCTGGACAAATCTGACTTGCTCTTTCACCCAATCCTGTTTGTTTTTTTTGCTATAGAAGCATGCACACTAATTTAAGAATTCAAATCGCACATACTTTCAATCAGATTTGTTGATGCTGCCTAAAATGTGCAAACCAGCCAAACAACCATTTAATGAACAAATCTTTTTTGTGTCTTGCTCCAGATGCACTTCCTGTACCAGTACTCCCTTCACTTTTTCCTGGATACCTACCACACGGTGCTGTATGAAAACCCCAACCTCAAGGGCATCAGTGATCATACACAGAGACTCGATGTCATCACCAAGGACCTCTTCCAGGTTTGAACCACACATTTTGAAAACAAGAGGCTCTTTTTCTTTGCTGGTGTGATTGTAGTAATAGACATAATTTGCTCTGTTTTGTTTTGTGTGTGTGTGTATTTTCTTTTTTTTTTTTTATGTAGGTGGTGTTCAACAGAGCAGCCAGAGGTATGCTGCACCACGATCACATCACTTTTGCTATGTTACTGGCCAAGATCAGCCTAAAGGGCATCACCAGGTAAGATGCCAGCATTACACTAATGTACCACCAGTGGTAGTATTACATATAAAAAACATCAGTCATAATCATTTCAATCCTTCTCCTTCCAGTGAGCCTTCATATGATGCAGAGTTCCAGCACTTCCTGCGTAGTAAGGAGATCGTTCTGACTGGCATGTCACTGCCCAAAGTGAAAGGTCTGACCACTGAGCAGAGTGAGGCCATGGTCCGCCTCAGCCGCCTGCAAGCATTCAACGACTTGGTGGACAAAGTTGAGGCTGATGAGGTGAGTATTGATACAGGACCAATTGTTTCCTTTTTATTTAAATGTATTTTAGATATTAATGTCTGGATGTCACAAAACGTTTTACAGCTCAACCAGGATAACACTAAAATTTTAGTCGTGGGGTCTAAAGCTCAGAGAGAAACCGATCACAAAATTAAATTCCCTTGGACTTAACCTAAACCAACAAGCAAGAAACCTTGGTGTGGTCTTTGACTCAGAACTAAACTTTAAATCTGCTTTTTATCACATTTAAAATATTGCTAAATTTCTCTCTGAGTGACACAGAGAGACTAATGCATGCTTTCATATCGAGCAGCCTGGACTACTGTAGTTGATTCAGAACTCTGTGGCCCGAGTGCTGACCAGGACCAGAAGGAGAGAACACATTACACCTGTTTTACAGTCCTTATATTGGCTGCCTGTCAGTTTACATATTGCTTTTTAAATTCTTTTAATTGTTTTTAAACCACTTCATGGTCTTGCACTGGCATATGTCTCACATGCTTACGGTGTATGAACCAGTACGGCCTCTCAGGTCCTCTGGCACGAGTCCACTGGTTGTTCCAAGTGCAGTACTAAAATTTTTGGTGAGGCAGCTTTTGGCTTTTATGCTCCGAGCCGCTGGAACAGTCTGCCTGAGGATCTCAGGGCAGCTGGAAGTGTAGACATTTTTAAACATAAACTTAAAACCTACCTTTTCAACCCATCTTTTGATTAATAATGTTTTATAGACATTACCTACTTTTATTTTACTCAACTACTTTTACATATTTATGTGGTAAAATCTTATTCCAATTTATTTTCTTATGATTTGTTGATTTTATTTTTCATTTGTTTTTTTTTTGTCCTTTTCATCTATTTTATCTAGTTTTTAGTTTATCATAAAATCTATTTTCATCTTATTTTCTCATGTGCACTGGTTTCATAGTTATTTTCTTTCTGTTTTTATGGTCTCCACATTTTCCTTATCATCTGTGAAGCACTTTGAACTACACTTACCTGTATGAAAGGTGCTATACAAATAAATATTGTTTTAATGACAGATACTGTCAATCTGATATTACTGGCATCTCATTTTGTAGTAATTAAACAGAAGCTGCACATGAATAAACTTGTACTTATAAGCATACCTCTTAATAAATGATCTTTTCTGTATGCAAACTGTACCGGTGATCATTATCGCTTTGTTTTGTTTACGTCAGCAATTCTTCATGTGGATTGAGAGCAACACTCCAGAGCTGTCTGTTCCTTATCTGTGGTCGGAGGAGAAGCAGTCCAGTGAGTCTACAAACTTGTATATTGTTTATATCTTTTTGCAAATGATGCATAAATGTTAAGGCCATGCAGATATTTATTTAAATATTGACTGATTTTTAAATGGATGTAAATATGTGTATATATTCTATGTGTACATGACCTGCTAAGCTTCTGCCCTGTCTGCTTTTCCTTTTACCGCTCCCTGTTCAGCTCCCATTGGCCAGGCAGTGCACCAGCTGTTACTGATTGAGGCCTTCCGCCCTGACCGTCTGCTGGCAATGTCGCACATTTTTGTCGCAAAGGTGCTGGGAGAGACCTTCATGAACATCATCGAGCAGCCTCTTGACCTGGCTAATATTGTGGATAGTGAGGTAGTAACCAACAATTCTTCAATTGTTTTCTCTCCAGAGGCCTTTACCATTGTCAGTGTTGTTGAATCTGTTGCTGACATTCCTCTTATGTCTAGGTGAAGCCCAGCACTCCAGTGTTGATGTGTTCTGTACCAGGTTATGATGCCAGTGGCCTGGTCAGAGATCTGGCTGCTGAGGAGAATAAACAAATCACCTCCATCTCTATTGGTAAGGAAGGAATAAGATCATACTCTTGACACACAAATAAGATCCTCAAGCCAAAATGTTAGTGAGGATATTGTTGATAAATGTTTGGGTTTTTTATGCTGTCCACAGGTTCGGCTGAGGGCTTCAATAAAGCAGACAGAGACATCAACACTGCTGTCAAGTCTGGCAGGTGGGTGATGTTGGAGAATGTCCACTTGGCCCCCGGGTGGCTGATGCAGCTGGAAAAGAAGCTCCACTCCATGCAGCCTCATTCCAGCTTCAGGCTTTTCCTGACAATGGAGATCAACCCCAAGGTATACCACATCACTCTTAAAAATATTTCCAACATTTCACATTTTTGATTATCAAGACTTTACTGACAGCACAGCTGTAAATTAATTCACAGTTCCAATCCCAAAGTTCCTTTTCTCTTTCACTTCTCAAAGTGTTACTATGTTTTCCTGCCAGGTGCCAGTGAATCTGCTTCGTGCCGGTCGTATCTTTGTGTTTGAACCTCCGCCTGGTGTCAAGGCCAACATGCTCAGAACCTTCAGCAGCATCCCTGTGGCTCGAATGTGCAAGGTGACTTCATCTGTACTTCTGGACCGACATATGCACTCACACATTTCCACCAAAAGCTTAATCATTACCATCAATGCCATCTGCACACTTCCTTCACATTTGCATTCTTAATTACTTTTTTCCCATGTTTCTACAGGCTCCCAACGAGCGTGCTCGTCTCTACTTCCTGCTGGCTTGGTTTCATGCAGTCATTCAGGAGCGTCTGCGTTATGCACCACTGGGCTGGTCCAAGAAATATGAGTTTGGAGAGTCTGACCTCCGCTCTGCCTGCGACACTGTTGACACCTGGTTGGACGACACTGCTAAGGTTGGAGATTATTTCAGAAATCATGTACAGTGATTTGAATGTGTCAGCAGAAGAATTATTTGTTGCCAATAGAAGTATTGTTGTTGTTATTTATTATTAGAACAACCCATACATTTATATGACAACCTTGTCACATGTCTACACACACAGGGTCGTCAAAATATTGCACCAGACAAGATCCCCTGGGCTGCTCTGAAAACCCTGATGGCCCAGTCTATCTATGGCGGCCGTATTGACAATGAGTTTGACCAGCGTCTGCTCAACACCTTCCTGGACCGCATTTTCACCAAGAGAAGCTTCGACAGTGAGTTCAAACTGGCTCTCAAGGTTGACGGGCACAAGGACATCAAGATGCCTGACGGTATTCGGTCAGTAGTTGTTTTCAATAGTCTCACACAAATGTACTCCAGCTCTTAAAATGACACGTTTATTATTGAGCAAATGTTTTACTGATGACCTCAACCAATTAAAAATTATTTATGATTTTGATTTGTTACAGGCGTGAAGAGTTCATGCACTGGGTTGAGATGCTTCCCGACACTCAGACTCCATCTTGGCTTGGGTTGCCTAGCAATGCGGAGAAGGTCTTGCTCACCACTCAGGGTACGCCACAGCCAGTCATCTTGACCATCTGTACTCTGGTGTTTTGTCACAGTAACTGGACCACAACACATCCTGATTCTTCTTGTTCATTTCATCTGATCAATTTTCATTTTTCCACAGGGCAGATCATTAACCATCTCTCTCTCTATTCTAGTGTCTTTACTGTTATTTTGACAGGGTGTCTCATTGCAATGAGAGGTTTTTGCTTTGGGCAGAATACTGTGTGTGTGTGTGTGTGGTGGCAAAGAATATGTTGAGGGTGCTCTCACTTCTAATCTCATCTTCTCATGGGTTCACTTCCCCAGTTAGTTTTCTGTGGTATCACAAGTGGCTCCTATTTACAGCCTTGTATATTGTAGTCACACAGTGTCGCTCTGTACTTGTAGCCTAGCTGTAGTTGTAGCCATCATACTTCAAAAGGTGCTCTGCCCAAAGGAAGGGTGTGTCTCCTCACCCTCCAGCAGCTGTATTTCACAGCCATCATGTCGCTTTGCTTAGGTACTCTCCCCACCCCACCCTCAGATTAGGAAATAGCCACACACCTCCCCATCCCCTTAATCCTATCCTCTCCTGTTTTGTCATATTGATTTCCCTGCCTCCTCCAAACTCCCACAAGCACCCACTCCCTTGGTCCACCTGCCACACTCCCCCTCTCCATCATCCTCACTCCCACTTCTCTCCCTGCTTCTCCCTCAAACCTGTTACCCTACATTGGTTATGTTCATTTAATTTACATATCCAGTCAGGAATTTGGTTTATTTATCCACTTGGGAACTATGTTGACTATTACATTTAATGGAAAAATTGCCTGAAACCTTGTGTGTCTTTCATCCTACCCAGTGTCATCCTAATTTGTTTCTCTGTCACGTTTTTTTTTGATAAAACAAACCGTATATTAACACACCCTCGAGGTAAGCTGTTTTTCTTGGTTCCACTATTAATTTCTTCTCCCCCTACCTCCCACCATGGCCTTGTTTTCCACCTCCCTCCCCGCTCACTCGCTCCCTCTGCTGGGCTGCGCAGGCACTGACATGATGGGTAAGATGCTGAAAATGCAGATGTTGGAGGATGAGGATGACCTTGCCTATGAGACGGAGAAGAAGGAGCGCGCTTCGTCCACATCTGATGCCCAGCCAGCCTGGATGAGGACCCTCCACACCACTGCCTCCAACTGGCTGCAGCTCATGCCCCAAACAGTCAATCCACTCAAACGCACAGTGGAGAACATCAAGGTAATGGCAGGAATAAGAGGAAAGGTGGCTGGCAAGCAGACTGCAAAGGATAGGCCTGAAACATTGTGTGTTCTCTACAAGAAGCTGTACAACATCCTTTCCAGTTACTGTTGTTGATCAGTTGTTTTTATATGTTTTTAAATTTGTTTGCTCGACTCATGAGGTAGCGAGGTAAAATTAAAAGAAATGGAACCACAGGTTTGAATGTTAGCAGATGAATTTGCACTTGCTTTTCTTTGTGTCATTGATGCATCTGCCAAGCTTCTGTATTTGATTTGATGTCTGATTTGTCCAAACACCAGGACCCACTGTTCCGGTTCTTTGAGCGCGAGGTGAAGATGGGTTGCAAGATGCTGCAGGAGGTCCGTCAGGATCTGTCCGATGTGGTGCAGGTGTGCGAGGGCAAGAAGAAGCAGACCAACTACCTGCGCACACTCATCAGTGACCTTGTTAAAGGTAAAATCAGACTTTTTCACTCTGGGGTTATTGTGTTTTTAAAGGCTTAGCTTACAATGTTGGATAAATTAATATAGGAAATTCACTGCACACTTAAAATTCCTCATTGTTGTATTATAAGTGGTGTACACCTGTGTTTCTTTCTCTGCAGGCATCCTCCCTCGCAGCTGGTGTCGGTACACAGTTCCAGCCGCCATGACTGTGATCCAGTGGGTGGCAGACTTCAGTGAGCGAATCAAACAGCTGCAGCAGATCTCTCAGGGAGCTGCCAGCGGGGGTGCAAAGGAACTGAAGGTACTGTTTGGTTAACTGTGTACAGGACTCAAGCAATCTGTGGCTCTTTCATAGTTTGATACATTCCTTAAAAATTGACAGAACCACTCACAGTGCTGTTATTTTCTCTCCTTCACCAGAACATCCACGTGTGCCTCGGCAGCCTGTTTGTCCCAGAGGCTTACATTACCGCTACCCGCCAGTATGTGGCCCAGGCAAACAGCTGGTCTCTGGAAGAGCTGTGTCTGGAGGTCAATGTCACCACCGCCCAGGGTGCTGCACTGGATGCCTGCAGCTTCGGCATCAAAGGTCAGACAAGCAGCACGTGATCTGCTGTAGTCAGGAGATGCATGGTGCAAATTACATAACAATAAATTGCATAGCAAATTGAGGTATATATGAATTGGCAAAATATTACACACATATACATATACATGGGGGTCATGTATGTCTGAAGGAAAAAAAGAAAATATAGGCAAAGGAGAGATCCTAATTCTGTAGGATCCAAATACTCACACAAGGGTTCTGATGTCGGAACACTGTTTCTCCCAGGTCTGAAACTGCAGGGATCTACTTGCGCAAACAACAAGCTGTCTCTGTCCACCTCCATCTCCACTGAACTGCCGCTCACTCAGCTCCGCTGGATCAAGCAAAGCAACGCTGAGAAGAGGCACATGGTATGTAAACGCCATACAAATCTTTCTATCAAATAATCTACACAGACGATTGAAAAAAATATTTACTGTTGCTGTTAAATTATTTTGGCCAGAAGCACACATCACATTTCGTTTTTCTTCTTGTTGCAGGTGACTCTGCCCGTGTACCTGAACTTCACCAGGTCTGACCTCATCTTCACTGTTGATTTTGACATCGCCACCAAGGAAGATCCACATAGCTTCTACGAGCGTGGAGTTGCTGTCCTGTGCACCGAGTAGACGAAACAAGTCATTCAAGACTACAGTGTCTTGATTATTAAACCACACGTAATCCCTTACATTCAACCACCATTTATAAAGTAGTAGTTGCATTCCAATATCAAACGCAGTTAGAAACAGTAATGTGCATGTACCCATTCTTAGTGTTTTTGGAACGTGTCTTAGAAGGTGATGGTGAAGGGAATGTTGTCAGATGGTAAATGAGGAGAAATTGAAATGTGGACAAGGAAAGTTGAAAGTTTTTATTATGAAAGAACAGGTATGTTTTACCACCAATAAAGCTTGATGGATTGTACTGCATTAATGACCTCAGCGTGGTCTTCGTGTACTGGTAAATGTTTGATTGTAAAGTCAATATATGTAGCATTTGCCTGTCCATTTTAATTAAGAGTAAAGTGAGATACGAGGATTTGAACATGTCCATCTAAACCATTTATTCAGGCCTGCATAGCTCTTGAAGGTCATCAGCATTGAAATATCCTGATTACCTGATCCTCAGACTGTGGAAACTTTTGGATTATTCCCGTCTGCCAGACTTAATAAATTACACGTTTACCGACGAGAGACGATTGAGGCAATTGCGTCCGTGACAAAGTTGACAGATTGTCCTATTAAAATGTGTGTTAACCTATTTTTGTTTGACTAGATGACCTTTGTCATTGTTACGATACTTCTGAGGGGGAATCTCAAATTATAAATTATGTTCAGCAAATGGGATAGTCGTGACACTTGGGCACAAAACCTGAGAACCAAAGTGCACATGGTGGATGCTAACTTCATCCTAAAATTCAGTTCCTGCCCTCTATCAGTCTTCAAGACAGTCACATTTTATTAGCCAATGATGCAAACCTTTACGCAAATATTCTGAAGGCTTCACTAACTAGAATGAGTTGAGTTAAAGTCATGTAAAAATTGACTGCCACCTGCTGGCTGGAGGGATCAACTTTAATTGAGTCAAGATACATAAACAAGGAAATGAAACCAGATAACTCTGCAAGTGCTGAAGAGAAATACAAACAAGTGATTGTGCAACACTACTGTCAAGAGGAAGGACATGAGTTCTTGTTTGCAGCAAAAATACATTAAGACTACATCAACACTGAAGAACATGGTCATGTGCTTTTAATTTGTCCAAGTTTTAAGATATAGGTACAATATTTTCTTTTAGAGGTGTTTCCCTGCCTCTCGCCCAAATGTTAGCTGGGATAGGCTCCAGCCCCCCCCTGCGA
>JAVQJF010085556.1:0-14829 GCA_036023855.1 Gadopsis marmoratus
CACACACACACACACACACACACACACACACACACACACACACACACACACACACACAGCGTACTGAGGCAGCCAGACAGAGAGGTTTACATAATAAGTCTAGGAGGCCAGCCAGAACAGACTCAATCATTTAATTTCCATGATTCACTGAGTGAGAGAGGCAAAGACAGAGGGAAAGAAAGAAAACCAATCAATGAGAACTAAAGGACAGAGGCAACAAAGGCAAACACGGCCTAAAAATGCCATGTTTGGAAATACAACAGAATTCAACTCTTATTGTGTTTGTGTTCTCATGGATTTGTTGAAACAGCTCTCCCTCAGGCCACAGGTCAGCCTGGACAACTGACAGTCATCTGCCGACGGATCCCGAACACCACAAAACCAATAATCTGCAAATAATGTCAAAAAGAGACGACAAACAAAACCTCCAACGCAGTTCAGTTCAGACTAAAGGCGGCAAAGCGCTGCAGCGGTGTGTGCACTGGCCCGTCTCAGCTGGTTTCTCAACAGCCAATCAGCTCGCAACGAAGTCAGCTGGTCATCTCAACCCTCTCTGGGGTTTTTTTTTATGTTTTCGATACTAGAAATGCAACTGTAGCAAGTAAAGAAAAAACAAAAAAGAGCGCCAGTTAGAACGGAAGTACAGAGTCGTTGCTATGGGAACAATACGCCGTCTCGCCTAGTCGCGTCGGTGTAAACTGGCAGGTGCCCGAATTGATGCGTCTTCTGATGGAGTCGACTCTTTGTCTTTCTTTCCGTGGTCGTTGCGTCCATCTTGCTCACGGCGTTTCGGCTAAGCTACGGTGACAGCACCACATTTATGACCGCTATCTGAGTGAAATGGTGCAAAAGCGGTTTGATAAAATACCCGTTTTCACGCTGCTCATTGGCTAACAAGTCTATCGTCCAACCTTCCTCTGTACTTAGCAGGAGAGCGGCAGTGATTGGTTGATTGGTCAATTGGCCGATCGGCTATTTTGATAATCGAATAATAGTTTCAGTCATTTTTCAAGCAAAAATGTCCAACGTCTGCTGGTTCCAGCTTCTTAAATGTGAGGATTTATGACTGTAAATGAAGAGGACTGTTGTTTCGGACGTCACTTTGGGCTGTGGGAAACTGTGATGAGCGTTTTTCACATACTTTTTTTGACATTTTATAGACTAAATGATTAATCGATAATGAAAGTGATCGTTAGTCGCAGCCCTAAACATTATATCAACACGTTGTTCCAACAACAACACAAGAACCCTACCGAACTGTCAGGTTGGGGGCTCGGTGCCTTGCACGTGGGTACGCGGGGTTGTTGCCGGGATCAAACTTGTGACTCAACAGTTACAGGAATGTGTGCCGACCGGGACAGATGTCCAGTCTGTCCTTCCTGCGCCCGGAGCTGCGGTCACCTCCTGTCCGCTCAACAACACCGACTCTTTTCCTCAAATTCAATAACCAAAATAAATACCACGACCCTCCACCTGAACTCACACACACACACACACACACACACACACGAACGCTGTGGGTAACATTTACGTTGGCTATACAGACAGACTGTAGTAGACATGTAGTAACAAATGTGCAGGGAGACCAAGCTGCTGGTAGGAAATGATTCTTAGAAGCTGATACCAGCAATGACTTCACCACACACACACACACACGACTAGCCTCTGAGTAATGTTGATGTCATGTGCTTTGACTAGCAATGTCTGCCGCTCAGAACAGATGTGTTTTTGCATACTGGCGCGCCTGTGTGTGTGTGTGTGTGTGTGTGTGTTCTTATATGTTAGGGTGTGTAACCCGACAATTACAGCTTCGGCGAGTCAAGGTCTCTGTAGCTCCTTCACAAGACTCAATTGATCTGAATACAATTGATTGAAGGTATTTCAGTCCAGCAGGTTGGTTTGAGCTTCCTATCCACACTAATATTAAAATAAAAGAGTATTAGTGAACTGGCCTTTCCCCCGAGGTCTTGTGTTTTTGCTAAGTGGTATATTAGCCATGCAGCAGCTCTAGCTAGCTTTTTTGCTTACCTAGATTAGCACTGCTCATTACAAACAATTCTTATTTCTCCCAGATTTGTTGTAAATCAGGTCTCACATTTAATTTACCGCTTTAAAATATGTCAAGTTTGGCTCCACGAAACCCATAATTGGTACTTTGAAAGCTGTAAACCAAACAGGAGACGCTGTTCAGTCCTCCAAAAGACGCCCCCGGCAACAAAAGAGGACATTTTAAATGTCACTTCAAAAAGGACGGCCTATTGAAACGGTGTCTGCATAAAATGAATTTAATAGAGCACAGTTAGACAAGTTTAAGTTTGGTTTGGAAAAAAAATAATAATAACTTAAAGCTTTGGTTTAAGTGATTTTTTTCGGTTAACCCAAATTACCAATCTCTGTATAATTGCACAGTTTTGGTTTAATTGGTTCAATGTTGGAGATTTCTGCCACCGCCCTGCACAATGGGGGGGAGTGGAATTCCGCACATGGTACTTTAAAATATTGCAAAAATTACATTTTAAAATGGCAACCTGTCTTTACAGGAGCGGCGTCTCCATTTCCTCTGGATAATCGATTCACTGTCGGGACTATTTGTTCAGTAGTTCCACCGACAGCAGTCCACAGTGAGATCTCTGGATATGGACCGACTTCTTCCGAACAGACCTGAACAAGCGAAGCCACAACTGCCGGCATGTTACAGATGCAACAAGATGCAAGATGCATTGCTTTTGTGGCCTTTTGAAGGCAGCAACACGTATCACCTCAGATGTCTCTTGTAAAATAAGTCTGTTTTTGTTTTGTTTTTTTACACCCAGATACGGATCCATTTTTAAGATCTTCCACTAAAGATCAAAAAGCAGACACTTACGCCGACCGCCCTGGCACCCGGCCGAAAAGTCGCACCGGCAAACTTAGCTTGTGTGGCAAACCAAAACAAAACAAAGAAAAAAAAGCCTTAAAATAATGTAAATGAAGCAAAAGAGGAGGTTTACTGAGTCGGACTCTGCGGAAAGAGATGGGGATCTTGCGGCTTTGGTTCGGTAAAGCAGTACAAATGTAGGGAACTCCTGCCTTACCTTTTCCTGTCCTCCTTTGATCACAGCATCTCTAGCGTGTGACGTGGATTATTATCTGTCACCCCGCACTTTCCTCCACTGTGCCTTTCATGTTTCCCATCATGCGTAATGTCTACTACAGCAGACACCTTAAACGTACTCTTGGTTTTGAAATAAAAAGGCCGGTGCCTCATTAGTCTCAGGTTCCAACCCACGTTTCTATCAACTCCTACGTCTGTTTTCAATTCGCCAAAATGTCACCTTTATTTATTTATTTATTTATTTATTTTTTGCTTATTTGGATTTTCCACCTCCCCGAGTCGGTGCCGCCGCCTCTCCCTTTTGCTTTGTTCCTTTCTTTCTTTTCTAAAGTTTCGACACATTCTTCTCCCTCCCGTCTCTCTCTGCTGTCACTGTCGGCTTCCCTCTGCTCCTTTGGTTTTACCCTCTGCCTTCCAGACTAAACATCACGTCTGTTCTCAGACGGAGGAACTGTGTGTGTGTGCGTGTGTGTCTCTGCCTGCACACCCATCTCGTCTTTGCCGTTGCAAGTCCAGGCAGTGGCCTGTACGTCGCTGACTGTTTGCTATTACTAATGATTCAGCTGTAACTGTTAAGATTTATGTGGACATACTCGTGTGTGTGCATCGGGTCAAACCTCACGAGGAAGCCTCAGTGCTGCAGCACGCTACGCTATTTCAGACGACAGTGTGCTTTGAACCTTGTGGCAACAGTATAGCGAGGGCTCTTCATCCTGCGTCAACGTGACAATGATTCCATATGCAGGTCAGTAAAGAGGTGGTTTCCCCAGTTTCTGGCGTGGAAGAGCTGCACCGAGCCCTGCCTTCATCAACCAAATCACAACGCCTTTGGGATGAAGTGCTAATCTGGCTATAACCAAAACGTGGGAGCCCATAGTGCTGAAATGACCTGTGCATGCATCACGTACGGGTGTAATCTTTGGGCGTCCACACACTTTTGGCCACGCAACGTATTGCCATGACCACGGCTAATACTAGTAGCGATTAGATGAAACTACAGAGGTTGTCGGGGACATCAAACGTCACCGCGCCGAACACAGGCCCGTCCGCCTTCACAGCCTCGTCGCGATTCCAACTCAAAACTTTCCAAAAAAGGCTTTTGTAGAAGAGGCATGCGCGCAAAATGCTGGCGTTGAAGTCATGCGACCGCGGCGCAGTTTGTTTATAGCCTAACGTTAGCGTCTTACTTCTGGCGATAGCACCGACTCTTCAAAAGCCACAACAGTGGTGTTCATTTGTGACGATTATCTTGCTGAACAATACGTGTAAGTACCATGAACCTGTGTCTGCCACGGAGCGTGTTTCCTGCAATAATCCAAAGGGGGAAAAAAAATCCCATTGGCTTCTTGTGGAGGGAACCAGGGCGAAGCCAACTTCCCGGGTTGACCTACAAAAATATTATTTACAAATAACACTCACTCCATTACATTGGTACAGCTGCTATTACCAGTAATCTTATAATTAGTTATAATAAGACTATGCAGCCTACTTGAAACATAATGTGTCCTAAGCAGATGCTTATTGAGCCTGTCAGACCAGTTTAAATACCACCAATAACATTATATGCAAATACTGTGGACGACTGCAGCATTAACCCTTCATACCAGGCAAACACGTTGTTCCCCAGGTTCTCAGTCATCTTCGCTTCCAAATTCAAAACTGGAAAGTCATAATGAGCCTGTCGAACCATCTCCCGAACCGTCCAAGAAGCTCAGTCTCCAAATAAGTCCGAGGTGGAACAGAAAAGGGCCACGGAGTCACTGAATCATGCTCCTTCTCGAAGTCTGTAACAAATTGTTTTGAGCGAGGTTTGGAACTTTCTTCAAGGCTGAATTCATCTTAATGTTTTCCAGGCTTGAATCGCGTCGCGTGAACCCGAACTCACACGCTGCACTCTGGCTCGGAGAGACTAAGAGTTTCCTTCCATTCCACTGTGCGCATTTTTCCCATTTTGACTCAACACTATTTTCATTATTTCCTGGACGCACCAATCGGCCAGATATCTCCCTCCAAAGATTCCCTGTTCGGCGCTGCCACGGTCAGTCCGTTAGCCGATCGGCAGGAAGATTTGATCGTCAACAAAAACGTCATTTTACAAGCAAATGGTCTTCGGATCTTTGGAAGGATTTGCTGCTGTGCTTCATCTTATGTGATCGTCAAATGGATATCTTTTTTATTTTTTATTTTTTTTAATCGCTTTGGACTGTTGGTCGGACGAACCAAGACATTTAAAAAAGGCTTCACTAAATTGCTAACGTCCAACCCTGCACTTTTGTGTCATTCTCGCATCGCGCTCCGGTTCAAACATCTGGTTGTGTTGAGTCTTCTACCATCGGGGGTTTTGGGCCTGTTGCTCTGACAAAACGAGACATTCGAAGACAACACGACATCTTAGGACTCTTTGGAAACTGAGATAGGCTTTTGTTGACCATTTTACGGGCACACACACACACACACACACACACACACACACACACTCAGCTTTCATCTAAATGACCTTACAGTCATGATTATGACTGTATACGTTAACAGCGTGGGTGTCCCCAGTGGGAATAGAACCCCTAACCCAGGAAAGGTTTAGTGCCTTGCTTTATCAAAACAACCCATACACGCACACACATATGTACACAAAAGATACACACATAATTTAAAAAGCCCACTCATATGTAAACACGCACACAAACACTGGGATTTCCCGGATACGACCACACACACACACGCACACACACACACACACACACACACACACGCTCGTGAACACGCACGCCCTCACGCACGCGCAGGCAGACGGCTCGACAGACGTCTGTCTGGCTGCGACCGAATGACGAAGCGGCGACTAAACGTCCACCGAACAAACGAACCCACCTTTTCCTCCAACATCCGGCTTTCAGTGCCCCCCCCAACCCCCCCGGTGACTTCCTGACAGTTTGAACAGGTTTTTAACGTTTAAAGAGGAAAAAAGGGCAGATTTTCTTTTATCCCCCCCGAAAACATAAAACAGAACCAGACCAGCCTGTCAGTCAAACTTCGCTCTCGCGGCGAACGACACGAGACGGGAAGCTGTTTGGTTCAAGTTCAAGAAGCACAAACGGGGGTTTGGAAGGAAAAGTCCACGTCCCTTAACGGAGCCGGCGGGCTGCTGCAGCGGAGGGGGGGAGAGAGGGAGAGAGGGAGGGGAGAGAAGGAGAGAGACGAGAGAAGGAGAGAGACGAGAGGAGGAGAGAGACGAGAGAAGGAGAGAGACGAGAGGAGCAGAGAGCGAAATCAAAGTCGCCTCTTCTGCCCGCTGGACAAGTGACAAGTGTTGACGCGCGGCAGAAGCGGCAGAAGCGGCGCGTCTGACCTCCTGTCTGGCGGCCGACGACAGACGCGGCAGACGCGGCGACCTACGGATCCACAGAGTCGCCATGTAGACGGTGGGGGGGGGGGACAAAAAGTAGTGGAGGGGGGGACAATAAAATTCAAGTTACTCACTGATTTCCATGCTGTGGAGGGAGGTGTAGCGCTTGCAGTTGCAAGTGCAGGAGACATTGGCGGCGGTGGCGTTTAAAACACCCATCAAGTTGAACATTTAGAGCCGCCCGGGTCCAGACATGAGTCCTCCAGGCGACGGGGAGCGGCCGGAGAGAGCAAAAGAGAAAGCGACGCGGAGGAAGGAGAGGAGACCAAACTCCCACCCGAAGGAAAATCCTCCCTTTCCTCTTTCCTCTCCAGCCTCCTCTCCTTCCCCTCCGCTCCGTCCGTCCTCCTCCTCCTGTCTCGGTTCTCTCCTCCTCCTCTCGCCGGTTTCTCCTCCTCTTCCCCCGGAATCTATCTATCTATCTGTCTATCTATCTATCTATCTATCTATCTATCTATCTATCTATCTAGATGTGACACTTTCTGTTAGAGCACAATGTCGTCCTCTTCGATTGGTGGGTCAGACTTGAAATAAAAGATATACAGTAAGAACATAAGACATAGATTTTATTGTATTTCCGTAATCAGTACAGGTTTGTAACCTTCTAGATTTAACACTCTGCGGATAACAATCTGTCACGATTGGCAATAGGAGAGATCAAATTTTGATTAGGTTTTTGTGGCAGATCACCAAGTCTTTTACTCTAAATTTTGGTGAAAATGTATTATCCACTATTAATGGAGCTGTTAATAGCCTGGGCCAAATCAGTCAAAGAGGTGACTGGATTTCTGCCAACATGCATATTTGTGAGCATAGTTGCAGTAACTGAGAAAATCACAAGAAGTCCCATCAGCCCGTGTTGACGAGCATAAAACACCATAAAAAGTATGTGAGCATATATTATAAAATGAGGTATACTTGATTCAAATCTGTGTGCACTCAGTGTGGCTTTGAAACATGACTGACTCTCTTTGAATGTGCAAAACCATCATTTTGTGAATCACTGAAAACATTTGTCAATCATTTGTGACCATGTAGCTGTCCTCCCCGAGAGGTAACATCACAATAAAAGGAGACCACACTCATCCCAGTCATTCCAAAAGAATAAAATATTTATTTTGGCAGCTGTCGATTAGCATGTTTTCTGGATCTCAGAAGAAGGTTGGACGACGCATTATCCATTCTTTTGAAATAGCCAAGTCACGTGTACTTTTTATATTTGACAGAGGTGGTTAATTAAACTGAACAGAGGAACACTGATAATAGCTGTGCTAGCTTCCTCCATTTTCTAATTTTTTTCCAAAGGTAAGCAATGTTTAGATGGCTTGCTATTCGTCAACAGTGTGAATTCAACGTGAACAATCGCACCACTAATTTGAAGTTGTACTCCTGTTATGAAATGCTTCATGAGCAAAGGCCTGGATCTCATGTCCTCTCAGACAGCTCCAAAACAAAAGCATTAGGGAAAAGGAAATAGTCTCTGCCTGAGCTAGTTCTGTTCTGTTTCTATGGTCTGTTGGCTGCCCTTTTCTTTTGATCATCCAGTGATTTTGCCTGTCTATGCATAATATCTCTTAATGTGTGTTTGCTATGGTCCGATTATTATCCTGCCGGGTGCCTGTGTGTAATCCTTGGTCTGAACTTCAGGTGCTGGAGCTCTCCTCGTGCCTACAGACGTGATTGCGATCCTGTCTCTGGCCGAAAGAGTGCATATGTTTGTGGCACGCTATTAACACAGATGGCTTACTTACTTTTACGCCCCGTATGCAGCAAACTTTGAAGTGCCTCCCACATCTGTATGAAATGTAAAGATGCAAGACAGTAAGGGCGTGATGAGTGACAGCTGCGGCAGATAGTTTGTTGGTTTAGTAACAGACTCTGGCAAAACAAATGAGACAACACTGTGGAATTTGTTTGTTTATGCAGGATGCTCCACTGTCTCCCAATTTCCAATTTCCGCGACTGCAGATTTACCATGTTTGCTTATTTTAGAGAGTTGAAGAGATGGCAGAAAGACTGGGAAACTGTGCTAAGGTGATGCCCAGTACTTTAAAAGTGAAATGAATCCCATGTCACTGCGAGCATCCTGACAGCAGCCCCTGATCTCAGCGCTCTACTCAAACAATATCCTTCTCTTCTTTGGTATCCACACATGATTAGTCATGCCTCATCATCTGATCCAATGTCTCCAGAAGGTCAAGCTAACTAGCTGGCCCTGCAGCATGCCTGAAAAGCTATACTGCTTTTCTGCCTTATATCCAGGATCCAGTTGCTGGACTCACACTGTATGTTTGAAGGAGAAGTAGCTCTGCCCAGATGTTGTTCTCCCTGGGAGCAATTGATACTAACACAGTTTTCCTGCAGGGCCCCGACCACTCAACATCGCTGCCATGGGATCTAAAAGCTTGAGAGAGAAAGAGACCAAGGGAAGGATAAAGAGAGAGAGAGAGAGAGAGAGAGAAAATGAGAGAAATGAGGTTGCATCATCTCAGTGTTTGTAAATGTTTGAGAGAGTGAGAGCTTTGTACAATTTCCCCAGGGAGAATAAATGGTATGGTTTTGTATTGGATTACATTGGAAAGTGTTCTTTCTTGTGCCAGTATGCATCCATATGTTGAGCATTGGAAAATGACAGGCATAATGTGAGAGATAAGAAGTACAGGAATACTTTCAACTAAAATACCCCCCAAGGAATACTGTTCGTATTAGATTTGGTATTAGATCAGAGATAATAATTAATTCCTAGAAGACTCTTTCTTGACAACAGTGGTATTCTCAAGAAAAGGCCTCATCATTGCTGTACGGAAAATGCACTCATATATTGATCAGTCACTGTAGCTGCAGCCATCGTCTGGGAGCCAGTTTCTTTGGAATCTAGTACTTACACCATTATCTATAACTGCATGATTCCTAGATGACATTATATGTAGTGATGTGTGGAACACATCCTAACATGAGGTTAAATGTAACACGGACCTTTTAGTAGTTAGACATTGTTGCGGGTGTGCGCTTCCGGTCAGTTTGCCAGCAGACGGTCACCAGCTAAATTTAACGTGAGGTGAAGTGTGTTTTTGATGGCATTAAGTACATTTCTTTATCGTAGTTGTTTTTCGATTACTGAGCTGTGTGAGCAAATCACCAAATCCAACCTTATGTTATCTTAATTGCCATCTTGTTGTCTAAGAGGTATCGCATCGTCTTGAAACATTTAACCAACTCAGCTGCCATATGAGAAAAACTCCACACGGCAGGGTTAGCTGTGACACAGTGTTAAAGCTAAGCCACCCATAGTGTACAACTATAATGAAATAAAACCAAGAAATTCTCATAACTTTTCTTTTCACAGAATGAGACGTCCAAAGTGAAAAACAGATAGTGGAGTCGGTGGAGAGGTTCTATGTGTTGCTGCCAGGGTTAGGGATAGTAGATAGCAGCAGGTCTATCAGAGGAGTGGCAAAGTCATATGGTAGGTTATCTGCCATGTGAATCTCCATTGATATCTCAAGCAGAAGAGAAAGCTGCAGGAGGCTGGTAGCCACAGATAGATATCCACACATACCTATCTATCAATCCATCTATCATGGATGGACAGACCTGGATAGATCGATATACATATATCTTTCCATCTATGATAGTGTGGTAGCAATTTTCCCATGGTGAGAGTAAAATAAAGAAACCTTTAAACCAACTTGATTTTTGTGAGTTTTATTCCTGCAGGACGATCAGTTGGTCATTACAGAGAGTCAAAGCAGTCTGCAGAGTAAAAAAACAAAAAGACAAAGCTCCACTGATCTTTTATGGAACAAGAGAGAAAAGAGAGACATAACCAAACGTTACGTTACGTTGTGCCCCGCTCTCCCCTACTTCACATGTACACGAAGGTGTATAATAAAAACCTTCAAACAATCAAGAAAGCTAATCCTCAACTTTGTGCTCTGATAATAAGAAGCCAGTCTCTGTCCTTATTTGAACTATAGACTAATTCTAATCTGCTGAAAATCTATACAGTTAGTCTTCCATGTGACTCTGGGGTTACAAAAAGCAGCAGGTTATTTGTAGCCAGCCACTTCCAGAAAGGATTTTTTCGGAGGCACACATGGTAAGCCAACTTACATTTCACAGATTTATTAATCATTTGGTACATTTTTCAAGCTTAGCATTAGCATGTTAGCATTGGCTACACAGGCAGTATCTTATTAGTGGGATCAATTCATTGTTTTGGTCTTTTTGTGGAATTTGTTCACAATAAGAAAAACAAAGACTATCGCAGCAAAGTGTAGAAGGAATTCTGCCGTCTTTATCATCAGTGATTGACCTTACGCCCGAACTTTGTTGTCCAATACTGTAATCACATTTTCACATTAAGAAACAACTTCAAAGACCAACTGCTTGGAAGTGGGTTTAACTCGCTGCATAGCTGTGCATGGCATGAGGGGCAATGCAACTAATTCACAGTTTATTTGACAATCTATCCTTTTTTGAATCCAACTGCACTAATTCCTTTTTTCAATGTCTTACAATATCTTGTTTATGGTAACTCATCTTTTTCTGATTTGCAATCACTATCATGAAATCACATTTTCACAATAAGTAAAAACTTCAAAGGCCAACTGCTGTCTCCAGCCTTTATTGGAAGTGGGTTTATCTCGCTGCATAGCTGTGCACCTATGCCCATTTGAGGGCAGAAGATGGGTACTTATCAACCAGTGATCACTTGTGCTGCTAAGATTAAACCCAAGCTGTACAATTTTTCAAAGAGTCTGTAGTTTCATGTCATAAAATCTGGGCTGATCGTTATTCAGGAATCACAGATATCATCTCCACCAGTGAGCCGAGGGCATGAACCTTCTTTCGAGACTTTAAACATGTCATATGAGGTGTTTTATGAGCTGTGACATATCGTCAACAAGCATATATGCGATGCATAGAAAGATACAAGCAGTTGTAAAGAAGGTGGGAGGTGGAAATAATAAAGAATCCAGACAGAAACAACAACTTTAAAATCAAACAAATTATTAAACCACAGGATACAAATCCACATGATAAAAAAATAGGAATCACAAGCCAATGTAAACACATGATTTGTTCTGAAGGTTTAGTGCAAAGACACACACACACACACACACACACACACACACACAATTCTCGTCATCATATTTTTTCATTAGTACCGTTCTCCCTACTCACATGGCCAGGGTGTGCTGTATTCCCATTAGATCTTCTCACTCTGATGACAGAGCAGGATAACCTGACCTCATGCATGAAACAGTATATTGTCTGTGGGGTTATGCATTCTCACAGAAATAATATGTGCACACAAATACAGGAAAACACACACTCTGCATTCCCATTTGAACAGAATCATGCATGCAAGAGCTTGCCCATAAATGCAACATCTTTCTTTTTTCTCTTATGTCCCTCTGTTTTTCAGACACTTGAGGCCTTTGCACTGAGATCTGCCTGTTGCTGGGTTGGTCAAATCAAACTCCTTTTAATATTTCCAGAGGAAAAGGAACAGAGAAATAGCCAAGTGAAGTGATCAAAAATCTGAAGAGAGACCCTTCAGACACATGGGAGAAGGAACATCCTGAGAGAGAAGGCACAAAATAAGGAGCATTCATAGAAAACAAGATAAGAGAAAAGAGGAATGAAGACAGATGGTTAAAGAGCATTTGCTAGAATTAGGGATGCTTCCTCCCTATCTATGTTCCTGTTGTCTCCTGTCTGTCTCTCTGTGTGATGTATGTCCATGCCTGGGCATGACAGTCAGGTTCTTGCTTCCTCCAATTCCCTGTGCAAGCTGTGGTCATCTCTGCAGTGTTTAACTACCTGGTGCTTCTCTCCAATCTTGGCCAGATCATCAAGTAACCAATGTGGTAAAACAATGTCAGAGCCGCTTAGACTTCAGTCTAGATTCCAGTGTTGTGTTCTTCAGTTGAACCCTGTTTTCCTGCACTTCAGGTCTCTCTTTTCTCCAGTACCTGCCTTCGTCCCAGCATCTGCCAGCCTGCTGTGCTCTGCCTTTCCTGGTTCAAACTGCTACTGGGATTCACCTAGTTCATCATCTACCCTCTTCCCCAGCTCACCAGCCAACTTGCAATGCACCGGTCTGCAACACGCTGAAACCTGTCAGTTTATGCCAATGGGACTAGACGAGATGGTGTATTGATTCCATGACTCTCTGTACGTCCGTTCTATCTGCTGCACACACACACACACAGTCACGCTGTTAGTGGTCATATATTTTGTTTCGCAGAGAGACATGTAGAGGGTGCACGGGGTGTAGAGTGGGTGGTTTCTTCACTCTCAATCAAGAAGATTCATTAGATACAAGTGATCTCATAAATTTCCACCATCTCACAGCCTCTGTCTACTCCTCAGTATCAAAGGACATCACTGTGGTGTAGGTGTTCCACTTTGCACTTGAAAGGCTGAATCAAGACAAAATAGTCATACAAGGGAGTTGACCAAAGATGTGCAATTACATGAAGGAATTTTAGGGAGTAACAGGAATCTTGTCTTTATTTACGTAAGTTGCAGTGGAGGTAATGAGAAATTGGGCTCTGAAACAAAGACATGTTCAATCAGTAAGCAACAGATTTACATTACCCTGAAAAGAGTTTCAATACCTGTCCACAAAGAATGTGCGCATATGTAATAGTAACTGCCACTGTAATGATTTGAAAATGTTTGAGCCTGAGGTATAAGTATTACACATGCAAATTCAAAATAGCAAATAAAAAATAAATACATTTTGAGAAAAACATAATGCCATTCTAATGTTGATTCTGAACATACCTGCAAAATGTTCTCTGACAACATACTTCATTTATTTCCCCAGCAATATCTGCTCTTAAAGCATAACCAAAGCATTTTAATGATAATGTTTAAGTACTCACAGCACCTGGTTACTTAGAGGAAAGATCGTGAAAAAAAAGTCAAAAGTCACTTGAAGCCTGAGACACAATGTTTGTCTTTGTTTACCATACTGACATTTATCCAAAATCCCAAATGAATTCCAAACCTTAAAGAAAGTCCTTTTGTTGCCCAAACCTAACCACAAGCAACACTATATAAACATAATTTCCAGGAGACAGGACGAAGTTGTTTTGAGGCATTTGGTCTCACATATTATATTTTCTTATGGCCATTAAACTCCGTGCTGAGGCACTAACATGACTGATTTACATAATACTTCTCTGTCACACATATGCGTTATGAGCAACCATTTTAAACTGAAAAATGTATTAGCAATTTTGTAACTTTAAATTTTTTATGTTATGTGAAATGAATAACAAACCACGTTCTAATGGGGCTCCTCTCTTGGTGATGTGTGACGTTGGACAGTGGGAGGATAAAGGGAGTACCATTATCAGGCTGTAGCTCAAAGATAGTGAAGTGTCTTGATCCATTGGGCTGAATGTCTGACAACCTCTGACACTGACCAATCCACCACCTCTGTCTCTGTCTAAGCTAATGGCCTCTTCAGCAGCACCAATATAACAGAACTTCACACGGACATTCAGCAACAGAAACCACGACGATGTTGGAATGTAAGGAAAGCAACAAACAATGCTGATAGATTGCATTTTGACACTGGCCGGTAAAAATAAGAATAATACTAACACAGACGCACACTGAGTCAATAAAACCTTAGCATCTCTGCCTAAAGGCTTGTCAAAATGTATAAACCATCATGGCCATGTAGAGGGGCACTGACGGCTGAGGGCACATGGCGACGTAACATTGGTGCTTTGCCCAACATCCTAACACAGCCACACCTTTAGTGTTGGAAACAATCACACACCGAAATTGGCAAATATAAAGTACTGTGCAAAGTCTTAGGCAGGTGTGAAAAAATGCTGTAAACTACGAATGCTTTCAAAAATATAAATAATATCTGTTTATTTTTATCAATTTATAAAATGATACGTGAGCGAACAAAAGAAAAATCTAACTCAAATCAATATTTGGTGTTACTACCCTTTGCCTTCAAACCAGCATCACTTCTTATAGATACACTTTCACAAAGTCAGGGATTTTGTAGGATTTTAGTCAGGTGTATGATCAACCAATTACAGCAAACAGGTGCTAATTATCATCAATTTCACATGTAGGTTGAAACACAGTCATGAACTGAAACAGAAACAGCTGTATAGGAGGCTTAAAAGTGGGTGAGGAACAGCCAACCTCTGCTACCACTACCAAGGTGAGGTTGTGGAAGACAGTCTCATGTCACAGGTCATACGCCGTGGCAAGACTGAGCACAGCAACATGACACAAGGTAGTTATACTGCATCAGCAAGGTCTCTGCCAGGCAAAGATTTCAAAGCAG
>JAVQJF010085581.1:0-17549 GCA_036023855.1 Gadopsis marmoratus
CATCCTGGAGGAGTTGTACTGCCTGTGCAGCCTCTGTAGGGTCCAGGTGTCACCTCATGCTACCAGCAGTGACACTGAACTTAGCCAAATGCAAAACTTGTGAAAACAGTCACAAAAGAGGAGGATGGGAGAAAATGTCAGTGTCCTCCACCTGTAAAACCATTCCTGTTTTGGGGGTCGTCTCATTGTTGCCCCTCTAGTTCACCTGTTGTTAATTTCATTAACACCGAAGCAGCTGACCCTGATTAACAACCCCCTCTGCTGCTTAACTGACCAGATCAACATCCCAGAAGTTTAATTGACTTGATGCTATACTCTGCTTAAAAAGTCTTCCTTTAACTTTTATGAGCTGTGTATTTCCGAGTTGTTTTCTCAGTTCTTGGTGATAAATATATCAGTGGGGTGATTACACGAAAAACAGGATGCTAAAAATGAATTTCTACTCTTTTAAAGGTGAAGTTCACTAGATCCATAAATGAGTTTTATTCAATCACCACTTCAACTACATTGCTATTATATCGAGTGAGGTTATATAACATCTAGACACGTGGGTTGGGTTTCTTTGCTTTGGGAACAAGAGGCAAAGAACAGTAAATGTTACGTGGGTTACATCATGCACGCAATGGGAACTCAGAAGCGTGACCTCAACAATTGGCTGTGCCCTTCAGCTCTGGGTCACGCTGAGCTCCTTGGTGATGCTTTCACATCTCCCTTTCTGCTGTAGTACAGAGCTGTGGATTATGTCACAGCAGCCGTGTGAAGCAAAAGCTCCGCTCCCAACAATGAAGTCACTATAGGTCACACGAGCAGCGACTCAATTTGTGGTACCCTTTACCCTGAAGCTTTCTGCTCGCCTCTGTCGGGCGGCATCACCCCTTAAATTGCATCGGAAAACATTGAGCGTTTATTGTGCGTGATGAATGAATCCGCCTTAGTCCTCTTTCCCAACTGATCTTTGTTCTCTTTTGTCCACATCTTTTCTACTTTACTTGAGACTTGGTACGAGTTCTCAACCTGCGGCCGACAAATGCCCCATCATATTTTTGAAGCCGCAATCTCTCTTGAATAGTCCGATTCGCCTCTCAACACTACAGGCATCGGCAAAAGAAGAAAGCCGTGACGTATGCAAAAATATGCTAAGACGACACAGTTGTTAACGCGACTAACCAACATGGCGGCCTGTCTTAACTTTAACAAAATGTGAATGAACTAGCTTCAATAGTTATCTACAGCCCATTATCTTGGTGTAAAACCGTGTAGCGTTGTTGATACCTTGAGATGGACTCTGTGACGTGTCGTGGTGAAATAACGATTTTGGTGTCGGTACCTGCAACGTGCATGCAAAAGGATTTGGTGAGTTACGCAGTTGATGCTCGCTAAAGTAGAAATCATTTTATTTCCACCGTGTTTTTATGCCTGCAGCCCTTTCAGCACAGTAGAATCTCTGCATTCAGGTATTACACAGAATGAACAGTACATATACAGTACAGTACAATTCACATTCTATAAAGATGCTATCGAACCACTTGGGAACGTTTTTTGACTCTATGAACACCTCATCTGACACGGTGACCCTCTCGAAAGACAAAGATCCTGACCCTGGCATAAAGGACTGAATTCACAAAACAATCCAATAAAATCAACACATATGTAATACAATCCTAATTCAATGGTAATAATATCAATAACTTTGACACATGGGCTAATAAAAAACAAGTCAGGAGAGTCATCTTACTTGAGATTACTTATATTTTTGAGGGCAGATCCTTGTGCTTGCCAAGCTGCAGCCTCCACGATTGCTCGGGTGTGTTTAGAAATAGTTTTGACTTGCCCACAAAATAACTGATGAAAGCAATTAGGTCCCAGACTTTCCCTCAAGCAAATTAACACACAGTGATAATTATGACTTGAACACAACATTCATCTAACCGCAGAAACATCAGTTCCATTTTACCATCAAAACTAAAGCGACTTGTTGACCTAGTTATGTGAAATTCACTAAACTTCATGATATATCTTCCCACACATGAAAAACAGGCAGCCAGAAAATAGACAGGGCTGTAAACATAACCCCTTTCCAGCTTTACTGGTAGAGATAAATGAATATCGACACACTGACTCAGCAGCTTCAGCTCAAGAACAGCAGCCTCAGCCTTCAAAAGACTGACAGCAGTCAAAGTGTCACTGATATTTAAAAAAAACAACTGAAAATTCATCCCTTCCTGCGGCTTCTCCTCAGCTCACTGCCTTTCTCAGCCCAGAAATGCTCTCAAGATAGGAACGGGTCCCCATATCGTAACGTTAACTCAATTCAAACTCCAGGTTTAATCCCTAATCCTGCAGTGTGATCCAGATCCCAACGCCCTCAGCCCTGCTGGTTCTCCCGTTCAGCCTCGGTGTTGTGTCGACCCGTATATTCTGAGAGGTCACAGAAAGGAGGTAAGGAAAAGTGATGGCTAAGCGTTTGGCTAATCGTGTTATTGTAGGCAGGAAGCATGCGCACGCACAAACACACACACACACACACACACACACACATCTCCACGGTGTATTAACCTCTTGGCTCCTGCTGCCAAATACTCAAGCATCAACACTTTCTGTCAAGGTTACAGTGAAAGGCATTACCCCGCATCACGTGTGTGTGTGTGTGTGTGTGAGTGTTTGACAGTGATACAGTAAAGAGGGGTTTAAAGCAAAGCTGTGATGATAATAAATGAAATACCAGATAGAAAGAGGGGGACCGCAAGTATAAAAATCTGTTGGGGGAGTTTAGCTGTATCGTTTGTTCGGGTGCGGGAACTTTGGGGCAGCAGGCAGACTTCGGGGAGTGCGCATGAGTGCGTTTTGCATCAATCAGAGTGTGCGTAGGTGCGTGTTCATCAGGAAGATGGGTGGTGCCGCTGCAGCGTGTTGCGCTGGGCCTTCGGGGGGGGGGGGGGGTTTCAATGCCTGGGCGAGCAGCAATTAATGTGGATGCAGACTCAAGGATCTGTAACAAAGGCTTGGGAGATGATGTGCACAACACAGAGCTGTAAGGTGTGTGTGCGCGTGTGATGGATACCCCCATTTAACAGTACTCCCTTGTCGGTGTCCCACCCACCTCAGTACAGAGCGGGACATACATCGTTTCAGACACAACCAAACACAACCCCCCCCCCGCGCTCACACTCACACACATACACAAAACCTGAGGGAAGGCCAGAGCAGAATGACTCCATCCATTACAATTACAGAGACTGAATATCTGATTCAAACACACACACAATGTCGTGTGGGAGCCGAGGCTGAAGCCCAGGACTCAATGTCAAATTATAGAACCAAGTAAATGACTTGTCTGGAAATAAAACGACACTAAAAACTGTAGCCTTCTCTCTGCAAGCGGCAAAATCAAATTTGGTTTGTCACAGTGATGGCGTTGTGACCATTTGGTTTGGATGGCTGCAGCGCACAGCCGGGCGAGACACTGGCACCTGCTGCCTGCTCAAAAGGTGGTATGCGATTGGTTATCTGCCGCATATTTTCAGTTTAGCTCACAAGAGTTCCACGACGACAGGTTTTTTGTTACATTTATATTTCGGGTTGCGTCTTTTCCCGCAGCGACTCAACGTCCTCCAACTTAAGTGGCTACTATTGAAAAGACAGAAACGTTTTGAATCTTTGCGTATGAATCCACATCTGTGAGTCTTGAACTGCTTTTCAAAACAAGGAACTAATTCTAAAGCCTGAAAGAAGTTAAAGATATATGAACAGTGCTTCTAAAATAAATCAACAGCAAGTCTGTATTGTCTGCAACTTTTTGGATTTTGGCTGCCACCAAATGGAGACCACATTATTTTTTAGGTATTCGATGGACTGGCCCCCTTCTTACGGTCTTCATACCTAAAGCAATTGTGAAACAGCCTCCCTCCCTAAAACAGAAAATATAGTTGCATTACTGGTTTCATTATTGCGATAAAGAGAAGAGCTCCGTTTCTTTATCCTCTGAGGAAGACATTTAAATAAGCTACAAACCCTCCCTCGCTTCTGTCGGCCCTTAAAACTTTAACCACAGAAGCACTCATGTCCTTGTTCATCCACAAAAGAGGTGAAAACGAGAAGCACTGCAGAATGTAGAGGAGGAGCAGCCAAAAACTTATCCAAGATTGATGTTAAGTTAAAGCCGTTGAAGTGGTGCACTCATCTCTAAAGTAAATAAAGTCCAAATGAGGCCGCGGAAAACGCCAGCGGGGAGACATTTAATGGTGTAATAATTGATGGTATAACAGACCATGGTTAAATAGACATCTGTGCTGGATTTACACCAACGACACAAATGAGTTTCTGGCAGAAAAGTTGATGCAGCCAAAGACCTGCTCAATCTCGCGCTACACTCTCAGAACAAAGCAGAAAACTGTGTTTGGAGAACAAGAGCCTGTATCGCTAGAGCAGTAATAAAGTAGTAGGGGTGGAAAAATGGCTTTAAAAAAGTACACGTATGTACCCCCAAGTGACCAAAATGTACCTGTATACACGGTGGTAGAAACAATCCCAAACGCTGAAGCACATGAACGGACTTTAACTGTTGATTATAATGAGGATGGGTTGACCTTACATTTGAAGGTCAAGTGCAAATGTAAAAAAAGGGGCTTCAGTTCTGCTTTTATTGCGTCTGGTTATTGCTACCGCCACTAAAGTAAAGTGATATGAGGAGCTGCAGCATCACTCCAGGGGACAGGGAGCAGAGAAGCCATTCAGAGGGCTGGCATGGAGGAAAGGCCACAGGAAACAGGAGGGAAAAACAACATAAAGAAAAGCGACCACCACAAAACCCTGGCAGCATCTGTGACAGAGCCTGCCATTCATCCAGCCAACAGCCTTTTAAAGCACTGCGGGCAGGGCCAAGCAGATAACCTCCACTTCAAAAGCCTGCGTGTCTCTCAGGAAATGCGCAGGCCTTTTTACTTCGTCACACTGCCTGTAGCTACGGATCCATCCAACTGTCCAGCACAAAAAAACAAACTCTTAACAGGCTGTCAACGTAGAATGTGAATTAGCTAACCCCAGGTAGCAGAGGTGGGAAGGCTGGCAAAAATATATCAGCCCACTCTGAGATGTACAATCCCAGTACAACAGTACGGAGTACGCGTTTTTTTGGTCGTCTCATCTAATGGATCCACTTCAATAAATCACACGTCGCGGACTGTTCATGGGCCTGAAGCTCGGGCCGAACACACAAGCTGCATTCGTGTTGCTGACAATCCTGGAAGCTATTTTCAGCTGCTGCACAAAGACTGATGATTTCAACAAGATGACTTATGAGTGTAAAGATGCAGCATTTTTCTGGGTGTACAAGAAAGTTGTTTGGTTTTCTTTACCAAAATCTGATAGCACGTGCTGAACTAGCAGTGCTGACAGGATGTAGTCCGTTTGTTGTTGTCTGTTTCAGCTGGATTTTTCAGGGTAGTCAGATTTTATGGTGTCCTCTGAGTTTTCTCACTCAAACAGCCTAAAGCTTAGACCAACAAGACAGATGGCATATTAGTTCAGACACACACACACACACACACATAAACACACACCACAACAATGTTCTGCGGTCGCCCAGTGCAGGTCACTCTGGGCTAGATGGCAATCCTAAAAATTCTGCCTTTCTTCTCTTTGCCTGCAACAAGAGACATCAGTTGTGACCTTTAATGTGCTGCGGCCCAGTCAAGTGTGTTTATTTTAGACGGCAGAAAATACACACCCCACGGGGGAGATTTGTTTTTGGTTGGTTGAACACACGAGTGCCTTCCTGCGCTGGCCCTCGGCAAGAACGAGCGGCGAGCCCGGGAGAGGGGAACCTACGGTTCAACCTTTAGCTTGTTGGGTTGGCTAAAGCACAACCAGTTTGCCTTGTCAACAGTGCCAATTGAAAAAAAAGAGAGCCGGCGAGGAAACCACACAGACAGGAAACACCTCCGACAGCTTTACTGGAGCAACTACCGTGCACTCCACCACGAAGACACCAGACAAACCTGTATGATGAGTTTTAGCGTAGACAGCAATCTACCACACTATCCTCCAATATCACTTACAGCGATACATAACAGAGCAGGTGCCTCTGTTCAGACTAAGGGCCACGGCTACTAGGACATTGAGGTTATGTCCTAGTTTGATGACAAAGAGTTTAAATTTTACATAATTTATTAAATTAATAACTAAAACCGAGAGGATTTAGTACACGCCAACAGAATAACTGCCAGCGTAGAGAAGGCTTTAAACCGTTAAGCGGAATAATATGTGAAACTTAACTTGCGATTTCTTAATTAACTTGTTATTTATTTGAACAGTGTGGTTGGTGGCTGGTTCGTAGCACATTTTCTCATGTGGGTGGGGTTGTGTTGGGGGAAACTGGACTCAGTCGTGACCGCAGTATTTCTAAAAAAGGTGGCGACAGCCCCTTTCAGACTAGAGACGGACCCGTCACTGCCGAAGACCATATATCCAGTCAATGTTGGGCAAGTGCCTTGGTAAATGCAGTCAACTACCCATTACACACAACACATTGAAACAATAAGCCAATTACTTAACGGCTTACTCTCAAGTAATTATATTAATTGTTACAGCCTCACATTAAACTCATGAGTAAAACATTAACTTGTGACAAAGCTAATTTTGCAATCCCAGATTACGTCATCTACAAATGCTTTTTTTCTGTGAACTACGGGGTAGAATTTTAGTCAGAGATGAGTAAAACGTATAGAGAAGAAACTACTTCAACATGGAAAACCATTATAGAGCTACAATCTCAATCTTGGCCTAAATTCTCTTTGTTGCAGCTGCGAGACATCGTTCCAGAGAGCTCAAGAGCAGAAAGGAAATCCACATTGCAGTGTCTGCCCCTGCAATAAGGGTAGTGCCAGATTCTTTCAACTGAAATCCATTGCAATCGGAGGACTGTGGTTCATTGATTTAGAGAACACTCGCCACATGTTGTCGGCGCACTACGCTAGAGGACTCTTCAACTGCCAGCGTGTCCTTGTGAAAAACAACTGGACTCCATAGTAAAGCCCTGGTACCAACGCCACCTCTGGCTCATTGGTGTATAATGGGGCTGAGATTCAATTAAATTTGTCCAACAGGAGTCGGTGCCAGTAAATTGTCAGCCCAGCCTTAAGATGTACCCTGAGCTCCAAATGAGAGAAACTTAACAAGGCACTAATTTATCTTGCAGGGGACATTTAACATCTTCTGGTCAGTGAGATGTGGGTGGAAAAAGCCCTCAGTGGTTTGTCTGATAGGACTTCATAAGGGCAGCTGTTGTTGGAGATGGACAGTTCAGGTCTAAATAATTCAAAATTTTCCTCAAACAAACTGCAATATCACAACAGGGTTTGACCCACTCTGGATTTAGAAACAGAGAGATGCACCTGTTCCTCAGGGTGACCCTCAATGGCGGCATGCTGGTTACAGACAGCTGAGTTGAGTGCTAAAAAATGGAGAGAGGAATTGGAAACGACAGGAGGAGAGGTGGATGTCATTGTCGCCTCTAGGTGTATTTAATTTTAGCAAAAAGGATGAATCTGTAGACTCTCTGGGGACGGGAAGCTGTTCTATTGCAGCTGATAAAGTCTTGCCTTACAAAATTAGGACCAATAAAGAAAGCTGATTGGGACAAGGAGGACGAGTTCAGGAGAAACCCAAGCATTACATCATCCCCCTCTTCAGGTTTGGTCGTAAACGTTGCAGTTTATGGTTGCTAACGCCGAGACAGCGGACGTCGCGCACATTTATTAAATTAAATCAATCAATCAAGTCTGCACAACATTATCGACATTGCATCCAAAATGCCGCTATCAGTCACCCTCTATATGTCTGGACAGGTTATATGTGAGGGACACAAACTGTATTTATGGAGCCACGTTGATGACGAGCAGCGCTGAGCATCCGGGGTGAATTACTGTTTGTGAGTGAAACTGTTGCACCCGGGTGAAGAGCTGTTACAGGAGTCTAGATGGTGGACGAAACTGCAATCGGTCTGCCCTTCAGTTACCCAATCAATTTGCAATTCATTCATTATTTCAATGGGGCACTTCATTTTAATTTCACATGCAATATGTATGCCCAGAGTTAATTCGAGATTGTTTAAAAGTCCATTCGTGAGTCTTGAGCTGGAAGTGGCAGGTTCTCTCATCATACAAATGTGACCACAGCAGTTGTCATTTGTATTTCCACTTGTTAGTTATCAGCTGTCAAGACTTTTTATGTGAATAATGAGAATGGCATGTTTTTGTATTTAATTTTGAAGAACATATAGTTAGCTGCAAAATGATAATATACAAATTATGACTGACAAGTACTGAAAATTATATTTATTAGAGCTGAAATTATGTGTTGGTTAATCGATAAATAGATAATGAGCAAATGTTCCCTACTTCCACCTTCTACATTTTAAGGATTTGCTGCTTCCCTTTGTCTTCAGTGAACTAAATATCTTGTGGTTTTGGACAACAAGCAATTTGAAGATGCCAACTTGGGCTTTTGGAAACTGTGAGAGGCATTTTTCACTTGGCTGAGCAGGGGGAAGAGTGACCTACGCTGTGACCCTGAAGCTGCATGAATATGATTCATGTGGTGACATACTGTAGACACGGGGAAGTGCTGCGACCCTACGCCGTCATGTTAACCTGAATCTTTAGTCAAGTTCAATAAAATACAACGTGGCTCATTTTATTAGTAGTTGTATCCTCTGTATCGCTGATGACTGATAAAAATTAAATAAATTTTTTCCGGGAGTGCGGGCATGATTTTGTTTTTCCAGCTTCTTAGAAAACGTTTGAGAACCGCCGTCTAAAACTACGCCTTACCGACAGCATGGAGTAGGTCTAGCAATGTTTGCCGTGTTCGTTAGGTTAATATTTGCAAAGGACACCCTGAACCGGTTTTAATTTTCAATTCTCCCGGCTAATTTGAACCAGCAATGCTGCCTAACGTATATCAGGGAAATAGCCTCAGGTGTGGAAAGTGGCTTCATTGCACAACATTCCAGGTCATGCTAATGTTATCATCATGCATCATGTTCTGTAGAAGTTGGAAGCGGCTGTGACACGGCCCTGGGGCAACGCGGCGTTATTTAGTGATGGAAGTGGGTCTGCTCGAGCAGCCAACTTAACGCTATTTACTGTTCTATAGCGCAGACATGAGGGATGGGTAGAGAGAGGGAAACAGAGGGAAAGACTAACACAGAGAGGTGAACAGGCTAATCTAACCATTAGTATTCACACAGATGCTTGCCTCTCTCTTCCTACATTTACGTATGATAAATTCCGGTAATGAAACAGTGGATGGGATTTACACAAAGCTGATTGAATTTGCTCATTAAACATAAGAAGGCAATCATTTAAAAATGAGCCTGTAAATCCTTCCACACTATAATGAAATAGACAGAGTCTGGGTTTTGGTATTTTCACCAGGGCAAAGGCTAAAATTATGTATTTCAGTGTAGGCATGAAAACAGCTCCATGCCAAACTATCATGTCAGGGCCTGTGTGTGCATTTGACACGTGCCATTACTATATGTACAGCAGAATACAAGGTGAAATCAGGTTTTCTGACTCCAAGGTGCAGATTGACACCAAAGTCCTGTTTCATGAAATGTATATGCAGAAGAGAGACAATCCTTTATTGACAGGTAAAGTCTCAGGCAGACAAAAACATCACAAAAGTCATCTTAGTTCCAAAATTGACCAAACAGGTCTGATCCAAGTCTGTGGCATCAAGCTTACTTTCCAACACCCTGCGTAATGTATATGCTCAAAGTGTTGTCATCCTGTCACCTCCCTAATACGATAGTGTTACAGAAACATATGAGTAGAAACCCCCAAAATGAACAGCTCCTCTTTAGCACCTTAACACAAATAATGCAAACTCTGCTCTTCTAATGATGTAAGACACCGCAGAGATGTGATGCTCAGAAATAACTCCGCATTATGAATTCTGCTCTTTGACAATCACAGGGCAACGTCAAAACATATTAATATAACGTTATATATTAATTAAATGCATATTAACATAAGATGTATATGTATGAATAATATTTTATTTACCCTTTTTATATACAGTATAACAAAAAATATCGCAATAAAATCATAATATCTGATCGCAATACATATCGACTCGGCTCCCAAGTGTTATGACAGTATCAAGTCGAGAGATAAGCATATTGACCCAACCTTACTAATTTACACAACGTAAGCTTGAGTTATTTCATGTGAAACAAATAGCTAGTGACGGACAAATGAAGTTGTATACCTCACATCTGCAGCATGTTTAAGACCCAGTGTGCTAAAATGTTCTTTAAAGCTGCAATAATTCATATTTTTATATTAACAGTGCATTACATTACTATGTGTACTATGAAAGAGGTTGTTTGTGGTGAGGAACACACTTATGATTACACACAATCAATCACCCAACACTAGATTACCTCAGGTCTAAACAAAAAAGAAAAAGAAAAATAGCTCTGAAAAACCTACTGTCCGCTACCTGCCCAGCACCCAACTGCAGACAGACAAAGATCTGTGGCTAGTTGGTGGACATAGTGGAGCATTTAGCAGCTTTAGAGTCAGATAAGTCCCTCAAAAGTGTCAAGAAACACTAAGCTAAAAAGGAGTGTGAATCATTGGCGTAACTATGGCCAGAACAACGTGTCTGCTGCTGTTAGAGTGGAGAAGAAAAACCTAATATGAATGGTTTATCTGCTCCTGGCTGCGCTGGCTCAGACCTACACCTTGACATATGAAGGCAACGTGTAAAAGGAGAAAACACAACAAACACTGAAGGGAAGGGAGTGCTTTTTGGCGTCAAGAGACCAGTCTTATCAGCAGTGGAGGCACAGTTACCTCTTTCACACATGAATGCCATCTTATCTAGTCGAGAGCTTGCAACGGCAGTTACTTTGGCGGCATTTCTCAGAGTCCAGCTTTTAGGCCAACAATCTCAGCCAACTACACACGCAGACAACACAAGGAGCGACGCATGTGTGTGGCTGGGGGGTGGGGGCGGGGGTGGGGGTGGGGGCTGAGAGAGGACTTAAACAAGACGCAGTTATTATCCTGGTTTAATTTGGCTTCTGCTGCACGTGACCAAACTTGGAGCCGATCACTCGTCCCAGCCACAGCGGAGAGACCCGTCTCACGGACACAGTGGGTGCGAGTGCACGTAATATATTAACGAGGCCCTGCAGTCATCGAGCAGCATGTTATTTCACAACTGAAAGGCAGATGGAGAATTAAGGGTCTCAAAAAACAGACTCGTGTGAAACGGAGAAAAAGAAGCTGAACAAGATGCCCCATGTCACCACACTCATTAACGGCACCGACGCCAACAAGTGGCAAAGTAGCACCAACAGAATATAAATATATGATAAAGTTGACATTTAGGGATGCCTCTGACTGAAGGCCAATTTGGCTGATAACCTAAAAGGCCAAGGCCACTGGTGGCAGGAACAAGAGATCAATCGTTCGTGTAGTGTGTGTTGTGCGAGTGTGTGTGTGTGTGTGTGTGTGTGTGTGTGTGTGTGTGTGTGTGTGTGTGTGTGTGTGTGCTCTCTAACTCACCAAACAGATTGCTGGAGTGGCCTTGCTTGGAGATGGGCCGGAGCTCATTTGAACCCCACGCGTAGCGCCTGTAGCTGCCCCACGCATGCTTCATCATCTGAGGAGGAGGAGGAGGAGATGACAAATGAAGAGAGTTAAAGAGGTCAATCAACTTTGAGCTGGAATTAAGTCACTTTCATGCGCTGGCAGGGTTTTGTCTATAGCCCAAATGATACTGGATGTTCAAGGCTAATACCAATATTATTGTAAACATCTCAGTGACATTTTGGTCTGTACATTTTTAAACAAACACAGTATACTGTATAGATAAACAGTTAAGGATACAGATACGGATCCCTTAACCTTATTTCTTAAAGAACAAGTTGCGTTACATTCATGTGAAGCGATTTTCTCATTACCATTACTCATCGGCAAACATAGTGTACATAATCCATTAATCTGTCGATTGTGTTCTTGATTAATCAATTAATCGTTTGGTACATAAAATTTCAGGAAAATGGAACACAAAACAAAAAACTGTCCAAAACACGCGATTTACTTGGTGTCATTCTGTGTGTCAGGTGGCAAATTACATATCGTCAGTAACCATATCCTGCTGCAACCGCATACATGCATGTGTGTGTACTAGCTTGTGTGTGTGTGTGTGTGTGTGTGTGTGTGTGTGTGTGTGTGTGTGTGTGTGTGTGTGCGCGCGCGCACGCGTCTAGTAGTTCTGAGTGACACCGTTGCTTCCGTTACTGCTGCTGACTCACTGTTTGTTAGCTCACTCGAGGGCAGACACTCACAGAGGACAACAGCAATTAACTGGGATGATTTCAGAAGCGGGTACAAATGACTACAGCTGGCAGTAAACCAGTCGGCCAACGAGTCACTCGGCAAGTGTGAGCTGCTGACCAAGTTGGCAAAGTAAGAGACGAGCGGGAAACAAGTCCGGAAATGCAGTTTTCGGCGCTGCCACACCATCCCACCTCTCTCCCAGCCACTGCACTCACGAGGGTAAGAGCAAGAGCAGCTTAAGTGAGGTGCAATAAAATATGAATGAGTTTTTAATACCCACATGGCGAAAGGCTGCAATACATTACAACTGCTACCATTAAGAAGATCCAGCGGAGGCTGTACACACTGACACCCTCTGTCCACAGGTTGATGGTTTCATTTGGCCCATTTGCTCCATAACGAGCCGTGGTGGTGTTGATTTTATCTAATTCATAATGTCACACGTGAAAGGAAAATGCTCATTAGAAGTTCCCAGAGCTTATACGTATGCACTCACTTTTTACTTTTACAGAACGCTCAAAGCAGCTGGTAAAAAAAAAAAAAAAAAAAAAAAATGCTTATATCAATTCAAAAAGGGACACAAAGGACCAGCAGTGCTGTGCACAGGCTTAATAACAACAACAACCATGAACACACTGACACACAAACACAGAACAAAAGCCGCTTAATTTGCATAACATCTCCCACACACACACATCAAAAGGACAGCTAGCGATAGCTTTCTTCCATTTAAACCCACTAATTAAAGCTAGTGAGCCTGCTAATTACCGCTCCTATATGCCACATTAAGAGATCTACTCAAACACTCCACACGCTGAACAACAGCACACGAGAAGACTAGAGCTGATCCGAGGTCTGTTCAAGGATGTTAAGTTGAAGACGAAAGAAAACGCTGTTCTCTCGCCATGGAAAAAAAAAAACAGGACTCACACTGGATACATCTGTTCTTTGAACTGGTATAAAAAGCAGCGATGAGATCTTACACACCATAAAAAGATAGTTGTTAAAGTGTTAGCATGCCGTCCACAGAGCACGGTGGAACACCTACACAGGTGTTTTCACTGGTTTCATTCCGGTAATAAAAAGACAAAATGTTTTTAAAAAAAAGACGTCACTGACTAGCTAGTTACACCAAACTGAACACTCAGTGCAAAGTGATGCATCGATGCGTTAGCCAGCCAGCTAACACAACAGCTAACTAACATTAAGTCGGAGTTGTTCATAGACATTTGCGTGATTAGTTCATTACTGAACCTGCCATTAATGCCCTAGCAAGTACATATTGTATACAGTGTGCTACATGGAAGTGTACCAAAGGAAGTATCCAAAAATAGGACATGTTAGCAAGCCAGGACAGCCGGGCTATCTTCATTAGCCTGCGTCTGCTAACATACATTACTGTTACTCAACTCGCAACTCTTCTTCGTCAACTTCTCAAATATTTGCGTAGATTTAGGGGTCTGGGTCGAGGCTAGGATTTAAATCAACTCATCAGAATTACGCTTTGGCAAATCAAAAGCTAAACCGCAGCCAGTTAAATGAATGGCTACAGGTGCCGTTCTCCAATTCAGTGTTTGCATGCAGGTTCTCAAACATCCCTGCGTGTTAACTGTCTACCTGGATTAATGTTCAGGATCCCTACGTGTTGCCTCTAACTGGATTAACGGCTCAGGATTACCTAGGCTGACCGATGTTATTAGAATCTGCCGGCTGAAGCTATTTGAGACGCACAATGGCTCTACGCTAAAATCGACTGTGTTTAAGGTGCATTGGCTTTCTAGGGATCCAGCCAATCCGAGTCCAACCTAGCAGGAGGATCTTGCATACACATCTGTTATCTCGAGAGTATGGAGTCTCACACATACACACATATGAAGGGTCTGGTACAGAAAGGTTGCGAGAAAAGCGTTGTAATCAGCCGGAGTGGACAGCCATCTCCTCCTCCTCTCCTGCGCTTCAGTCCTTTCCTATTCTCTGCTGTGCCCCTGCTCCACCCCTCCTCTCGGCCTATTGATCTGCCCGAGGCAGCGAACTAACTATGTTGTGTTCACAGATGACATGCACGCACACACGCACACACGCGCTAACACATAGCAGCAGGGAATTAAAAGACACACACAGAACTACACACCCAATGTAAAGATTTATGTCAACGCTGACGTTGAGAATGTGCAGATTAGTATTTGGTCACCGTCTGTTCAATCAGCATGTGAGCATCGAAATATATAAAAACTGCTTTGAAAAATCTAATTGTTAACATGCGACTTCAAAAAAAATAAAAAATAAAATAAAAAACTGCCAGGAAGTCTGAAAACGTAGCTTCAACAACAAAACATGCAACAGGTTGATTATTGAATGTTGAAATTAAAGACGGTTACAAGCTTGCTTTCCCCGCTTCTTAGGAACCTGAAGAAATCTGATGAAATGGAAACGAAAGAATAACAAAGCTGCAACAGAGAAGAGAGATAATGTGGCCCATTTAAAAAAGAAAGAAAGAAAGAAAGAAAGAAAGGTACAGCATGTTATCAAATGTGCATTTAGGGCAAACAACAAGAAAGTAGCAGCCGCAAATACAGGCTCAGACCTCAACTTTAATTTAACACCTAGGAGAGATTTTGGACTCGTGTTTTAAGACAGAGCTCTACATTAGCATCATTAAAAAACACCAATATTTCTATATTCTCATGCACTTAATTTCAATATTTAGTGCCTTGACAACAATAAATAACTTTTTAAAAAAGTCCTTTGCAAGGAAAAAGACACCAAGGTCAAGAACCTGAAATTAGGACACGCAAGACATTTCCCACAAAACAAATCTCTGGAAACATTGGACTTTGGATGAGACAACGCAAGAGGGGAGCCCTTTCCAGGTCAATGGGCAGCACTGACATAACGTTAAACATGTGTTATAATGCAATACTACGGCCCAACCAAGTGGCACACTACGACAGATAAGCAGCGATGTACAAAAGTCCACCGAGGCCTCGTTTGAATGACCCCAAAATGAAAACCTTCCAACAGCACACAGTTGTGCTGTTTGAACGAACACACACACACACAGAGTGATGATGGCAAATCATTAACTGGTGTGCAAAGGGTGCCTTCAGTAATCTGTATTTGACGGGAATGAAAGGGGGATTTGGTGTGTGCGTTTTCGTGAGTTGTCCCAGCGGGCTGCTGTGGTGGAAGTGAAGCTGAAACTCAATCCCCCCGATGGTTCGTAGCAGGGGACACCTGTGACTAACGCCCTTGTAACAGGTCCATTGTGCATATGTGTGAGGGAGGGTGGGTGAGAGGAGGAGGGCAGCTAGGTGACAATATGGTTGTTGGGCAGATAAGGACATCAGACGGCCAGCGTGTGGACCCCACAAACACACACAATATGCCTGCCTGCCAAAGTAGCATCCCCAGTGAGCGTGTGGGGAAGTACAGATGCTTGACTGCTTCCCTCCCTGTCGTCCAGGAAGATAAAGACAGAGTGAGATACTGAGAGAAGAAGGAGGCTGCGGCGAAACACAAAAAAATACACAATGAGAAAGATACAAGCAGGAAAAAAAAAAACCTGTGTTAACCTCAAGAAAACATAAAAAAAACCAGTAAAGGAAACAATACTTAAATGCATTATATTATTATTTATTTATATTATGAAAGCATGATGGTAAAATGAAGCCGTGGGCTGTATTCAGTGGAGAAAAGTAAAACCAAGCAAGAAACGAGCAGAAAAGAGATGGAGAGAAATTCATCGTTATTTTATTTATTGTGAGGATGATGGAAAGAGCTCGGCAGGCCACTATTGATTTTTCCCTCGGTCTTTCAGCAACGTTCCAGAAGACTTTTGAAATATCACTTCGAAGTTGAATCAGTTTCCTGAACGCCCAAAATATCCCACAAAAAAAAAATAAAAAAATCATTCAGTATAATTTCATTGATTTCAGTGTGCATCGGGTTTACCTACTGCTAGCCATCTGTCACACAGTTATTAATATTTCATCGGCAAAAGCATTTTCATCACCACGTCACGTGTCTTATCTTACCAAAGTCTGGTGTTTATGTGCGCTTTTGTGAGTCAGAAACAGAAACCGCAATCTATCATATCCATGTGTATTATGCGACCCAGACATGAGCTCGCCCGGAAAAAACACTTACAATCTCCTTTGCTGCTCTTTTCATTCGCAGCAGATAAACAGCATTTCTAGAAGCCCTACCAAGCAGCAGGTGTCTGCGAGAGCAGATCCGTCATCAAATAGTTACGGGTTGACTCACTGGCACATTACAGCAGCGAGAGAAGCAGAAACATGGCAGCAACTGAAACTGCTGTGGAACGTTTCTTTAAGCAGCTGCTAATGTGGCTACAGGTTCTGCACTTGTAAGGGGGTCCGCTGCGGAGCTGCAGTAGTCTGCCAAGACTGGAACTGACAGAGGTTAGTATTTAGACATTAGTCTACAGGGCTCGCCACAAAGCCGCAACAGTCAAAATTTGGTTTGCAGCCGGTGGCCTTTGTTGAATAATACACCCCCCCCCCCCCCCCGTTTCCTGTCTACAGCTTCAACTGTCACTATCAAATAAAGGCAAAGGAAATGAATGAAAAGACTTCTAGTTGTACGGTAACACGACTAGACGTGTGATCCGGGGCTGTTTTCTTAGCGACGGGCTACAGAGCTGAGCAAAACAGCAGCAGTAGCTGTTCATCAACACAACTTTCAAACAGTAAAAGGAAAAGAAAACGCCGAGCGACGCACGCGTTTGATTTCGCTAAAAGTTCAAATTGAACAAGAGCCTCCTCGCACGGGTGTCGACTTGTTGATTCGATTGCTCCGGGGTTGTTTACCAGGCATGTCTGTGTTTATGCTATCCTGAATTTAATCTCTCCCTCTATATCCACCCCCTCTCTATGCGGGGATGTAACAAACAGTGTGCACCTCTGTAAAAATATCCCTGCGTCTCTCTCAACCCTATCTCTGAGGCCAGACAGCCACAGCCGCGAGTTTATACTAGCAAATGCATGGCTGCAGATACACACACGCACACGGCCTTTTATAGGAATAAATAAGAGCGCATTAAACATTCACTATGATCAAGTCGTCGAAAAACAAGCTTTAAAAAAAAAAAAAAAAAAAAAAAAAGCATCTTGCGTCATGTGAATTATAATTCCCAAAAACCGAAAGTATATATGTTTTTAAGAGACAGTGAAA
>JAVQJF010085591.1:0-11565 GCA_036023855.1 Gadopsis marmoratus
TTTTAGGGATTCAAAAAGGAGATCCCCCCCCCCCCCCCAATGAAAATTGTGCCCCCTCTATGCCCCTCTAAGTTGGCATTGACTGATGAGTGACAATAATATATCTTCCTCCTCTTCCAGAGGACTGCAGGATCTCCTCTTTAAATGACAAACATATTTCACATTTCACGGGATGGATCATGTTGCTGATGTCCAGTTGTTTGCAGTATGCATTCATGATGTCCTCGCAGCACCTCTTCCTGTTGAAATTCTAGAGGTTAGCGTCTACCACCTTCACACCCGTCCCAAGGAAAGCAGGTGACATATCAAGAGCAAAGGGTACGTTTTCGACATTTTTTGGTATTGCAGCACAGCAAATCGGGAGAAGGACAAACGTAGGTCACCATATTTTATTTACGTCATTCAACCTGTGACTTTAAACAGGAGTGCTCAATCTCAAATGAGCACAGATAAGAGATGGGAAGAAAGAAAGAAAATAAGTCAATATAAAATCTGTTTTATTTATTTTCCATTTTAAAAGAATCGTGACCCCTTAAGCAAACCCCCATTTATGTTACTTTGTAAGGTGTGCTGGTAAACCACATGTTCTTCAGTCATTTTTCAATCCAATATTATCTCAAAATCTAAAATCACCTTGACTTGCCTCTTGACCTTCTTGCTGCTTGATGTTGAGCAGAACTACTGTGTTGGCCTAAAAGAGTGTGAAGGATCTTTAAGACAAATATTAACACATCAAACATATTAGCCCATGAAAACTTCTAAGGAATGTTTTTTCAGAGCAAGGTCTCTCTTACATGGTCTTTGAATGCATCATTGAGTTTGGTCACAGAAAGTTGCCACAAGTTACATGCATAGTGTTTGTGAATCACTGTACATCTGCAGGTGTAATGTGGTGCTTAGCAGATAACCAGTTTTGTTAGAGCTGCAGTTTTCAAACAGGAGATGATCAGCCACCTGTGGCCCCTGCCATGATTTGGAATTTCCGAAAAGCTACTAAGTGAGCATGTACGGAAAAACTACAGATATTATGAACTTACTTTTAGCGTGTGTCACTCTGAGTCACTTGTCCAGTTTAGGTCATTATACTACTAAGATGCCCAACTCTTCTGGAGGTTTGGATTTGAGACATCCAGGGGTAACTGAACCAGGCTTCTAACAGTGACATTTTCTTGGCTTAGAGCAAAAGTCGTGATCCAGTTAGTGATGTGAAATAGATGTGAGTGTAAAAGAAGACTGAGGGAAAAAAAGTCCTTCTGCCCAAAATAGTTTTAGTTTGGCAGCTGTCACACTTTTGGCATTTTTTTTTCCCTTCAGACACAAGTGTGATGTGATTTTGTGGGAAGCATCGCCTCGAATGCTCTTTGTCTACCACTGAAAACACTGGACATTGCACACAGTATAAATCATATAGCTCTTTGCATGTTTTCAATCCCTATTTCCTGAAGATCAATATCAGAAGGGCACCCAAAATAGGCAGCTAGTTTCCCCCTTTGGCACGTTAACTGACAAATAAGAGGTACGTTTGAGTAATAGCAGGATAACAATTAACTAGTGCAGATAATTGTTGTTGAGACATCTTAGCAATTCAAGTAAAAGGTCTCAACATTCTTAATAGATACAGTTATGGTGTTTATATTGTATTTATTTATGTACTTACCCATGTACTTACTCAGAGGTCACAGTAACCCCCCCCCCCCCCCCAAAAGATGACTCTTTGATGAATAAAGGTGAATGTGTCTTTTCTTACTCTAATCTCTGTATTCATCCTACAAGCATGCTGTCTGATCATCGCAAAGATAACAAGTTTATCTTTGCGTTCATACCAAATAAGCCATGTTTCTTCCTGGAGGCTTATCATGGAACATTTTGAGAAAATCAATGTGTGTGCATGCGTTTGTTAATGTGCAAACACTTAAGCACCTGATCCAGATTAAATAGAGATGTGGAAGTTTATTTTTCCTTTCTTTCTTAACACAGATGTAAACTTAAGGTTTAAAGTTTTCATGGCTGTTACACATCCTCTGAACCTCAAAAGGACAAGTCAATGCACTCTTTCATTCCCATATTTTATTAATCTGCCCTCCTTATCTCGGCTGCCCTAAAGACTCCCGACACCAGAACTTGGTGAGTGTGTGGGAGTCATGCACTACAACATCTTTTTTCCCAGTGGTGGAAGAAGCTCCTTTACTTTAGTAAAAATAACAATACCACAATTTAAACAAGTATGAAAGCATGAAAACTCTTTATTTGTGTAAGTATCTATTGCTGTCAAATAAATGGAACGGAGTAACAAAAGTACAGTTCCCTCTGACATTTAGTTGAGTAGAAGTATACAGTAGCATGACATGAAAATATTTAAGTAAAGTAAATAAAAATGTTGCATCTGCTATGATATCACAATGTTAATGCTGAGGCTGACGGAGTCGTTGTGCGGTAGCACTGCGTAGCATCAGTGCTACTGTTTGAACAGCTAGCAAATCTCATGACTCCTCCTCCCGAGCAGAGTGTTTAATTCCCGTGAGGTGAGGAGTAACTTAATAAAGCTGCTGGATGCAATCCCGTGGCACAATGTGTGGATCGTGTTCATCTGACAGACCTGCTCTCTGCTCCACTCCTGCGCTCACACAGCCTGCTGCTTCCCTGTAAGTACTACAGGTCACAGCCATTTCAACTCTTACATGTGGTGATGGGAGAGATGTCTCTGCTGGTTGAATAACTCACCAGGACTTATGAATGAAAACACGTCACACACAACAGGGACACAGAGAGGGAGAACATGTTACTGCATTTGGTAAGTTTTAGCCTTTCGACCTAGGGAAAGAAATGACTGAAGTTATCAGTGCAACGTCGTTGCCTTGGAGGTTTGTTGAACAAAATGTAACGATACTGAATTTTAATTTTCAACATTTCTCTAAATGGGCATGATCTTACAGTTGTTTTAATTCATGTAAATCATGTTCTCTTCAGCATTAATAGTCATAAGATGTAAATGTTTCCTCCATCCTGGTTAAAGTTCAGTGAGGGACAGCAATTGAACACTGTATGTACTGTATTGTGTGATAATTTGCCCCTGTACACAATGTTTAAAGAATGCTCTGCATGGCATTTTTAGATGGAAAGTCACTGGCTTAAATCCCTAGTGGAGTTATAAATGCTGTGCCCAGAGGCAGCCATCCTGATAGGGTTCAGTACATTTCCAGCCACATGCACACACCAGGAATACATAAGTAGGCTAATCAGGATAATCAGGCTAATTTTGCCAGGAGGTTCCTGTCCTGGTGTAATTGTCAAAACATAATGGTGGCTTTTAAAGGGATCTGGACCAAGGACTTCTGGAGGGCCGTGTCTGGAGAATACCTGGCCACTCTCATCTTTGTCCTTCTCGGTCTGGGCTCCACCATCAACTGGGCTGCAGGGGAGGAGAAGCCTCCCCCAGCTGACCTAGTCCTTATCTCCCTGTGCTTTGGCCTGAGCATCGCCACTATGGTGCAGTGTTTTGGCCACATCAGTGGTGGACACATTAACCCGGCGGTGACTGCAGCTATGGTGGTGACTAGAAAGCTGAGCCTGGCAAAAGCGTTGTTCTATGTGGTGGCTCAGTGCCTGGGAGCCATTACAGGGGCAGGGATCCTCTACCTAGTCACACCGGCTGCTCTTAGAGGGTCCCTCGGTGTGACAACGGTAAGAATCTGACCATATTCATTTTTACTTGTGTGTGTGAAGTAAGTTAAAGTTCACTGGGAAAATCTTCTGTTTCCAAGGTGAACACCAACATTTCATTAGGACACGGCCTTCTTGTGGAGCTAATTATCACATTCCAACTGGTCCTCACCATCTTCGCCACCTGTGATCCCAAACGCACAGACCTAGGAGGCTCTGCTGGCCTTGCTATCGGCTTTTCTGTAGCTATTGGTCACTTATTTGCAGTAAGTACACTCCAGTGATTTATATAAGCGATAGATATGAAATGGCAGTTAGGGTAAGAAGGCTGGGAGCATATTTAGAGCAGCGATTCTCAAGTTATTTTGGCCTTTCACCTTTGTTTTGTTCCAAAATTCTCATGATTCCAGCAAAAGTCTAACTACAATACATCAGCTTTAAAAGTCTTCTGCAACACCATATACATATCAGCAGACACCTCCTGCGCTCCCAACCCCAACAGCGAAACACTGATTTAAAGATTCATCTCAGAATCTTATAAAATTCAACACACCACATGAAAGAATTGTAGAACAGGAGTCGTTCCAAGTGCTAGCCTCTTTTACATGCACTGAAAGCTGGAGCACTGATGCTTCTTGGAGCAAGAGCTCTTTTCTTCAATGTGTGATATTGTACGCTTCTCACTGATTCACACCCACGTGCACAATGTTATTGGAGGCTGCCATCGCATAGCAACCCATCTCTGGGGGCTCCCTGAACCCTGCAGAGCAAATGAATGCACAGGGAAATAGATGTTATCGCTTGCACTGCTCAACTGACTTCTCCCTCGGTCCGTTTAGCAAATGCATTTATACATATATTATGACTCGCATTAGATATATTTTGCAGTATAAGGCATGTAGGTCAAGGTAAGACAGCTTTACCTAAAAACATACCTCTGATGATAATCTTATACAAATCTATGACATTTTATTTTTTCGAGAGAAAACAATGTTGTTATGTGTCTTCTACTGTAGATCCCTTATACAGGAGCCAGCATGAACCCTGCTCGATCCTTCGGGCCTGCAATGGTCACGCTTAACTTCGAGAACCACTGGGTAAGAGATACTTCCCTAAGAGGATAATTTTTATATATATATATAATATTACCCAGTAACTCCTGATAGTGGCCAGGTCAGTTGGACTGGTCGTGTGCCATTTCTGTAAGAATAAGTATTTGCAAAATAAATCAGCTCAATGGATTGGATGTTATGTCGTGGTACCATGTCAAAGACCTCTGGAATAATTAATAAATAATAATGATTTTCTTTTAATCTCCCCAAGAGGGCAAACTCTAATACTATTGCTACTACTAGGCTGGTATGGCATGTTGAAACCTGGTAAGGTCACATTGTCTACACTGTCGCCAGTAAAAACAGCTGTGACCTAAAGATATAATCAAAGACGAGTCTTCCACTTATATCAGTAAATACGTGGAGATTGAGATGTTTTAGGTGCCTATTTACAACCTTACAAATTACCCCTGCATTCATGACTTCATCCAACAAAAGAAGTGCAGAGAATCACTAATTTACAGCATTTTCACCTCTGGCTACATAATGAGATGTCACTGGACAAGGTGTAAAATTGCATTAGCTCTGAATTTTTGTATCCAGGCAATTATTTCCACCAAGCTATTTGCAGACAGCATGGTGCCGTGTGTGTGTGTGTATTGGGTGATGTTCCTGGCTTATAAAACTGTCAGTAACTGTCACTGTGGCTAGTATTAGATTCAGAAGTGTCTTCTCTTGGAGGCAAACGCTTGATGAAGGTTCACCCTCTTTCCCCAATCTGTAGCCGGACACTTTGACAGTTTTGGTAGAGACATCATTGCTGCATTTTGCTGACAGTGATGAAGCATCTCCGTGGGCACTGGTTAACCAGCTGGTTAATTAAGGTGTTTGCCTTGGTGTTTATTGTAGGTGTACTGGCTGGGACCCATTCTGGGGGGCATCCTGGCTGCTGGTCTGTATGAGTACCTGTACTGCCCTGACCCTGACACGAAGAAGAGGCTGAAGCAGGTCTTTCAGAAGGACCTTTCAGGGAAATACATGGAGATGGAGACAGAAGACATTGCCATCAAGCCGGGCTCCATCCACACCATCTCTGATCTGGAGAAAACTGAAAAAAAAGACCCTTTCCAGGACTCGACGGGAGAAGAACTGTCTTCAGTATGACTATCACGTGCACTGGAAATGGAGACCAATCTGTAGAGCAGAGTGACAGCCAAACTTTGGAGTATCCATCTTAAGCCTGTCCCCCCATCCTTAAAGCAGAATATGATTTCTGTCCACGAGGCTTCACTGCAAGGCTGAATTACTCCCATTGTCATAAAGCTAATATGATGTTTACGGCTCAATCCCACAAACACCTACAACCTGTTCGATACTTCTCCCGAGGCCCTCCTTGAGCGATTTAGTAGCAGCGTTGTCATGCAGTGCACATCGCACGCTGTGGAATGACAGTCCCGCAATACATTGTGTTGAGGAAAATACATGTGGGGTCAACCTATTATGTGAGGTCATCACGCTGAATTGGAGAAGTGAAGAAAGAACATGCAGCCTTGTTATTTTTGGATTAGTGTCACGTTTGGTCCATGTATTGGATGTGTATCAGCGGGAGAGATTTTCCTTGTGATCATTAAGCACACTGTAGGTCTCAAGCAATGTAAGACAGCTCTGACAGGCTTTATTATCGGAGTGATATTACAGTGCTCTCTATTTTCAGTGCATTAGTCAGTCAACCAGGTCATCATTATGGAAACACTGTAAAAGTCTCCACTTTTTATGTTTTTTATGTCTATTTTATTGATTTTTGTTCTATTTCATAAAATTGTGTTTTTACTTTATAGATCTAGATTTAGTTATTGTGACACATCTCTAACTTCTCTGTAGGAATTTCTGTATTTCAAACTTAAGTATTGAACTTATTGATAAGATATTTGACTGACCTGTCTTCAGATAGTGCCCGGTTCTTGCAAACTTGAAATGCCACAGGTTGGAAAAGAAATTAAGATTTGGTAATAAAGTCATTATTTAAAGGATTTGTCTTTGGCTTATTAATGCGTTTGAAACATGCAAACAAGATAGCTGCACAACCTACCTCACATTCACAAGAAAGCTAGCAACCATACCTATAAGGCTTTTCTGCTCCTGGTAGAAGGAGCTGCTCACTGGGGAGGGGAAAAGTTCAGATCAATGATGGAGTGACTCATCTACCTTTTACATTATGTCTCCCTGTGGTCAGATGAATGTCCATGACGTGTGGTCCTTGTGAGTTAAGTCTCTGAGAATAGCTTCATGTAATCTCATTCCATCAGCAGAGAGCACAGGAAATGACACCACTTTGTGATGTGAAAGAGAGGTGATCTGTTATGTCTGCACTTCATTTCCTTTGCTAAAAGAACAGGTGCAATTCAATCTTTTCCTTTAACACAGAGGAAATGATCAGAACCACTGATCCTGCTGCATCAACTGGAGTTGTCTACATGGTGCAACTATATTGCGTTTTGCAAAGCGAGAATGCCAGGAACATTATTTTTACTCCTACATGGACTACCCACTTCACCTTCTTCTCCATGTAGGTGCAGTTTTTGGTGTGTGACAACAGCATCACCTAGTGGCCACAGTGTGAATCACCTGCTGTGCAATAATGCTCTCATTTGTATTTCTCCAGGGGAGGGCAGCCACGAGCTTTGGGTGTACAGGTTACACTGCAAACGTGGGTAGACACAAGTCAGTTTTATTCATAAGTCTGACACTAAATTAATTTGAAATTGGTCCAGGCCATTAATTCAGAACCACACAGTAAAATTATTTTTTGCACAGCCCAGCACTCGACCAGGAGTCCAATACTAAAGCACACTTTTCTCAACCTTGGAATTCTTAGCATTCTTACAGTTTTGTGAGGGGATTCTTATTTTACCCCAAGCTGCCTAAACTGCATTCTCCATACTTTCGTGCAGTAAATGGTAGCAGACAGTTGTTGCAGATTTAACTAAAGCAAATGTAAGTAGAAAGTCAAAAAGTGGTGCGAGATTGTTGATGTTAACGAATGCTGTTCTCGAGGCCTTCTGGGGTTGAAATTGGACAGTGCTGAATTTCTCAGCAGCGTTATGCTTTACCTGCAGTCATGCTGCCTGTATCCCATAAGGCTTCAGTGGCTCGAGGCCAGCACCCTCTCAGCTCCCCTTAATCATCTTTACAGCCTAAATAAATAACTACATAAATCTGATGTTTCATCCGCTGACTATTTCCTCTTGGGACAGACGATAGGGAATGGGCTCACTCGGGTTTGATTTATCGGCCCGCGCCCATCTGAAGATTAAACAGAGGGAGACAGGTGAGGCCCTGTTGGATTGGGATTTTGGTTTTGTTATCAATTTTGTATCGCTGATGGAGAGTAAAATGTTCAAAAAGTATTCATGTGTGGACTTCTGTGTGTGTACAGAGCAAGATATTGTTGAAATTCCTTGTCATATATGTTCATGCTCATACATCAGCGAGCAGATGCTGTAAAATGCCAATCAAATCCTACGATTTCATTATAAAAATGTTCTCTCTGCGTGTTGACAAACTTCCAAAGGCTTTCTGTAGACCCCTCAATTAGGAAAAGGCAAATAAAAAGTGACAGCAAATAATAGACCAACACATTTTCAGCTGTCTGTTTGGCTTATCAACAGAAAACTAATAATGCATGGATCGCCTCCACAGTGGCTGCCTCCATAATTCATTAATTTACATTAACATTCATGGCAAATAACAATGGCTATATGATGGGAACATTGTTATAACTAGGGCGTCATTTGCACATCATACAGATGCCAGCAAAGTCTATCTCAAAGTGCATCTCATGCTTATCTAACTGAGAACAGACAGATTTCTTGTGACTTGAAAATTCAGATTCTCAATTCCCAGCATACAACAGAAGGGGCAAAAGATAAAACACACACCTTAAAGATCATTAGCGAATGATATTTGGGGATTCATGAAGAAAAACAGCGTTAAACACTTGTTTAATAATTCATACTATAAACAAGAAAGTCTCCCACTTCCTTAATAATTTAGACGTAAGCTAATGTTGATTTATTCAGGAAGGTCTCTGCCACCAGCACCGCCTGGAGTGCCCAAATTTGAATTAAAGTAGGACAGTAGCAGGCAAGTCTGTAATAACATTTGTATAATTTTATTATTGCTCTGGGCTCAGTTCATTTCCTCCTCCAGTAGCTGCGTGAAATTGTTTGATTCTGGAAACTGCCTTGAGTCTGCGGCTCTGGGGTTGGAGGGTGGTACAGGAACAGGAAGGCATGCGACACTCTCTCTCTCTCTCTCTGTCTGATGCTGTCAGACACATGAACACACACACACACACGCACACACATGCAGAGAGAGAGATAAATAACTTTGTTATTCTGGGTTTTGTAATACTGTTACATTGGCTCACTTAATAACTCAAGCTGTCTTGAGAATATGATTGATATTCTCACTCACCTTGTCACTTATGATAAATATTTTACTGCATTAATGTGAGATAGCTAGGAAGCAGAATAACTCATTCATTACATTATCAAATCACATATATATGAGACTTTGTGTTTACGTCTTTTTCCAGTAGAGAGATCGCCATTTCTCGTTAATATTAGTCAAAGGAAGTCACTTCCACTATTCCTGTGCAAAGAGTTTGTTTGTAAAGAAACTGATCTGATCTGAAATTCCAGCCTCTTGTAACTTTACTACTAAGAAATGTTCAGTTTAATTTGGCCCATGAGGAAAAAACATTAAACTTCATAGTCATTTGGAAGTTTACTAAGCTATCGAGTCTTATCACATGATGTCTAGTTTGTGGTGTCCCTCTACTATGCTGAGATTTTGTTTACCAATGATAGGACTATCATTTCCAAAATGGTAATTTACAAAACTCTGATTACTCTAACACAAACAATCAAGTTTGGGAGGTATTAGCTCCTGTAACACACACCTGAGACCCCGGTGGCTTTGACACAGGAAGGGAGGGTGGAGAAGTTCTGATTGGTTTCCTCGGGGCTCTGCTTCCAACTTCCCACCCGCACACATTCCCTCACTACCTCCCCCCCTTCAATTCCTTTATGCAGAGCAGCCCAAACTGCAGTTTGATGAAACACATTTGTTTGACTTAACTCTTGCCTCGCCATCATGGCTAAATCTCGAAGGCCTGTCGGTGTAATGTGGCCCAACAGCAATTGGGTTAATGAGAGGATATATGTACAAGTGTGGGACTTGACCGGAGGAGCTGTTTTCCATTTGGGTTTGGTCTGCTTGTGTTATTAGGGAAACCTTTATTATTGTTGCCCTCTAGTGGGAACCATATAATAGGATTACATTTTATTAGAGCCTCCCAGCATTTCCCAAGCAGCCCCCTCCTCTTGTCTCTCTTCCCCTCGTAGTAGTGCCACTGACTCCTGTGTCCACTGTGGGCGGGATAGGTGGATTTGGGGCTGAAAGGGAAGCCGACATATGAGTGATCCCATACAATAAGGAGCCCCATCTTTTCTTGGTTGTCGAAAAAGTGACATGTCAATATAAAATCTTGGGTTTTGATCAGAACTCATGAGCAGAATACACTCTATCACGGGTGCCATGCTTCCTTTGTAAGCTGCAATGACCCCATTGTAACAGTGAGGCAGAGGCATGTACATGCAAACCACACAGATTTTGTGTAGTGGAGGTTTCTGGAGCAGAGTCACCACTGTAGTGCACAGGCTTGTCGGGTTGTCTTTACTGTTTGCTAATACTAACTGAACAAAGGAGCTCCTCTGTCATATAATTGCCATTATTAATATTTAGCCTTCCAGAGCCATATCTGATCGTATGACTTGGACTACATTGTAGCAACAGTCATTCTCCAGCGCTACATTCCATTGTGCCAAAGATAATATTTGATGAACTGTTCTGGCCTAAAACTGTGCAACCCTGCAGGGCAGACTGAGTCAGGCTCTGGAGCAGCTTCAGCACTTCCCCTTTTCCATCCCACTCCCTTACATAACCACAGACCATTAGTGGGTGTGGCGAGTATAGGAGCAGTTATTAACATGGTCTGAGGCTAAACCAACATCTTTCTTAGTTGGCACTGACTGGTTTGCAAGGACCAGGATGGCCAATGGCAAACACACGAGCGCAACAGTTGTTCACATATATACATTACATATATTAAATATTAGCTGACACTAAAAGTAAGGCAGTAACTTTGCTCCTAGATATGGCAATTCACATTCAGATGCCAAAAGGTCTAGACTGTGTTGTTGTTAAATTAATAATGATAAAAACAGAGCCTTCCTTTCAGTCTTTAAATGGTGTCAAATCCCAGCTTTAAAGTGAAATTGTGTAACTTTTGCTAAACAGCAGCCACTTTGGCCACAGGATTTATCTTTGGTCCAGATAATGCTAAATGCTGTCGAACAGCAGCACAGGTAAGCAAGGGCGATAAAGTCAGCCAATGGACTGAGTGACGTCCATTTTACACCTGTTTAATGTTTAACATTAGCTGCCATAAGCTACCGGTCATACCAGACCAGGTTAGGCTGTAGCTGGAAAGTGTGTGAGTGGAGAAAGGGTGCATTTTATCATTTAACTGCAGTCCGTTTCTCAAAATTCCACCGAAGCAAAATAGGTTTTCCAGGATTCCTCTCTCCTTTCTTCCGTGTATGCATTTATAACCCTATGATGTCATTCAGGCTCGGCTGTTTCTGTTTGGGGAAAAGTCACATCTGCAACCAATCTGGATAATTTGTCGACTGAAATATGGTGCAGCCAGTCAGTGCTGCTGTAGCAGTTAGGCCTAGATCCAAGGATAATACCCCCCCCCCCCCCCCTCCACAGCGGCATTAGAACA
>JAVQJF010085596.1:0-11998 GCA_036023855.1 Gadopsis marmoratus
ATCAGGGAAAGATTAACGAGACAGGAAACAAGACCAAATAAGGACGGAACCACATCAGGGAGGGAAAACACTGAGGAAACAACCGAGGGCATGACAAAAGAGAACCAAAACAGAACACAACACACAAGACTCCGAACAAACGAGAAACACGGGCACACGGACAGGGTTGTGACACCCACAGCTCCACAGGCAGAAACCCTCGCAGACAGCAGCAGAGAGAGAGACGGGAAAGAAAGGGATGCAGTTACCAGCATCCTCTCTAAAATAATCTAGATAATGTTCAATGACTTGCCGAACACTGATGAACATTATGATCCAGCACCTTCTCTTGAAAGCTGGATTGTCTGGCCTTCTACAAACACAGATAGGACCTTTGAAGCCTAAAGTTACGTCCTGATCACCACATGACTTGCCACCACTTCTCTTCTCCTCCAACAACTTATCAAAGGTTACAAGGGTCCTACATCTGACACTGATCCTACTTATTAACTTCTTGACTTGAGAGTAAACCACTTGCCTGTCAGGAATGTACATGTTTGAGGAAGATTAGCAGTGAAACCGGAAACGTCATGCACACGGCATGCCTGCTGTTTAAACTTGGTTTCAGTAAGGTTATGTAGAAAAGGGCATCCTGTCGACTCAGCAGGTCAAATCAGTAAAGTGAAAGAGCTGATGTTTCTCACCCCGAAGCTCACAGGCTCCTCAAAACGTGCTTGTCGTGTGACCCATGCTGTGTTTTGAACCCAGTTTGAATTTAGTGATGAGCGTGCAAAAGTTTGACTAATGTCCTGTGTGGTTTTCCAGGAAGATGTAGTGCAATTATTTCACAACACCCTCCTTGAGGACGCAGAGTCATAATTATGCTCGAGTTAAAAAGTTACCAGCTGCATGAAAAAATGGTTTTGCTGTTTGGCTAAAGCATATTGTACAGTGTGTAGCCTTAACCAACCTTTTTAACAGCTTGTCAGCAGTGAACAGTCACTGACAGCCACGAAGGGTGTAAGAAAAGAAAATGTGAATCCTTAATTAAAACACCAAAGGAAAATGTTCTTTTTTTCTCCTTCTTCCTTTCCATTTTCACAAGTTCCTTTTTCTACTCGATCAACGTGATGCACCGACTCATTGATTGCACCTGTGCCCGGTATATTTAAGTCACCTGAAAGCAGGAATCTGTGAGCACTGAGGAACATCTGCCGACTGGAACATTCACCATTGATATGCATGCACTAAACAATTTTTTTTCCTTTTCCCAAGACTGTTTGCCTGTTTCTGTTTTGTTTTTGTGTGTGTGGATAACCTGTTAAGTTTTTAGCAATCAAACGATTCAGTAGGGAAAGCTCAAAGTATAAAATCAGCAATAAAACCTTCAAGAATATTTAAAAAAATGCTACAATCACAGAATAACAATAAATGACAGTTTAGGTTTTGTACTTGCAGCATGTGTCGTACAATTGTAACATTTAAGATAGCGATAGCTCTGTTGTACTTAAGTGTCCCAGGAAGCCATGACAGTGAGCCAGCATGCATAATACCAGGAGCCTGAGCCTGAAGCAGCTATTCATTGTATCATTAATTGTATTATTTACACTTGTGCTTTTCCTACTGTGACATGTGGAAATGTGTTCTTTGAAAATGACCTGCTGCAGGAACTTCACAACTCTGAACACAACTGTGGAGGAGTTCAAAAGTAAATGCCCATTTTAGTTGCTACTGTACTGTAGCTACATCTAGTGGTAGAAAGGAGACAAGCAGGGAGGATGTCAGAGGTTACAGCAACTGGTGCTGCTTTTTTTCTCTCTGCAGTCTGATAACTGAACACATACACTCAGTGCTGTGTGCTAATTACATTATTTTTAACACTTCAGGCTTCTGACTCGGGATGGTTACAAAGTATTTGCAAGAGCGTGTGAAATGTCCTTAATAAGCAAGACACTTCGCCAGGCTCAGGGTAGCCCTGTTTGGGACCGTCTCATCCACTATGTCAAGCCCTACTGTCAAGTAGCAGTGGGTATTTTCTGCAGTCTGACCTCAGGGGGCAGTAATGAGTCACCACAATGGCTCACCACAATGAGGCGAAGAAGACACCACCATAGAAAACTCAGTTGTATAAGTGACGCAAAGGTCAGATTTATGTTTAATTTGAAATGTTTTCAAACCATATTTTTTTGGTTTTACCAGAGAAAAGACTTCAAGGATGAAGACTAAATGTACATCTGGGGAACTCCCCCACTATACTATGATGTTTTTTATGATGTACTATGAATTTTATTGCGACATACAATACTATGATGTTTTCTATGAAGTACTATGAAGTTTTTTATGACGTACTATGAAGTTTTTTATGATGTACTATGAAGATTTTACAACATACTATACTATGATGTTATTTATGATGTACTATGAATTTTTTTATGACATACTATATATACTATATATATATTTAGGGGTACACCCTCCTTCAGAGGGTGACCGAAGACACCATTGGACGAGGAGAAGCGCCCAGAGGTGTGGACATGCCTGCGCGCCCTGTTTAGAATAGTAGAAAACCACTGTCTAGTTTAGGAAACGGGGCCATTTTACAAAGTGAGAGACAGATTAACTACTTAAATGTGGACTGTGGATCACTGAGTAAAGTGCCCTCGATCGAGTAATTTTTGTATTGCATATACTCTGCAGTTTTGAATAAACACACTTGAAGTTAAACAGAAGAATCCTGGACATCCTTTGGTTTCAACTTCCCTTCAATATTATAACACGACATGTACTATGAATTTTTTTATGAAATACTATATTATGAAGATTTTACAACATACTATACTATGACATTTTGGACTTTCAAGGTATATTTTCAAGGTATCCCAAGCACTTTCAAGGTATATTTTCAAGGTATCTCAAGGTATATTTTCAAGGTATCCCAAGCACTTTCAAGGTATATTTTCAAGGTATCTCAAGGTATATTTTCAAGGAATCCCAAGGACTCTCAAGGTATATTTTCAAGGTATCCCAAGGACTTTCAAGGTATATTTTCAAGGTATCCCAAGGACGTTTAAGGTATATTTTCAAGGTATTTTATACGACATGCTATACTATGACGTTTTTATGAAGGTCGATGAAGTTTTTTACGACATACTATACTATGATTTTTTCAATTCAATTCAATTTTATTTATATAGCGCTATATCATAACTATGAGTTATCTCATAGCACTTGTTAATATAGAGCAAGTCCAAGCCAACTCTATATGTACAGACCCAACAATTTTTTTATGACATACTATGACGTTTTTATGAAGGTCGATTAAGTTTTTTATGACATACTATACTATGAAGTTTTTGCAACATACTATACTATGATGTTTTTTTAGTTTGTACTATGAATTTTTTTTACGACATACTATACCATGACATTTGTATGAAGTACTAAGAAGCTTTTTAGGACATACTATACTATGATGGTTTTAATGATGTACTATGATTTTTTTATGACATACTATATACTATGACGGTGTTTATGAAGGTCGATGAAGGTTTTTACGACATACTTCATATACTATGAAGAGTTTCCTTAAGCTTTTTTATGGGAACCATCCTGAAATGTGGCTCGGCTCAGGGTTCCTGCTTTGATGTTGAGGCTGACCTCTTACCTCCAGATGGAAGGAGAAAACTAATAAATCCTCTGGAGGGCTTTACTTAAAAAAAATGTCAGATTTTGAATCCTAGAGCATTGTTTTTTCACTGGACATATCTGTTTGAAAAGCAGATTAGGCTGGATTCACAGAGGACCAAAAACTAACATGACCCATTTCTAGTGGCCCAAAGAAGGAGAAAATACTGGATCTGTGTCTCGTGGGGTTAAAAATAATGTTGTCTTCCTGTGTTAACTTCAACCAAAAAGCCAAGATGCTTTTAGAGAGCATCCAGGTCTGGCAACGCTGTGCTATGAGACAAAGCCTTGAGATCTTCATGCTTTAGAGAGTATGTAAGCCAGGAGAGATTGTGTTGGAGTCAGTGAGTTTTCAGAGAGATCACATAATAATGAATTCCTCCTCTGGATATTTTCTCTAATTGGTTAAACTTGGTGGGGGGGGGGGTCAGAACCAATCAACCCAGCAAATCAGCTCAAAGTGGCGGAGGCAATGATTGGGGATAATCACATTTGCTGTTACCAAATAAGCTTCCTGATGATGGGCTTTGTGTGTAATTGCCACCGCCAACAGTAATAAAGGCTTGTTAAAATGTGTTTCAGGCCCACACAGAATAATATTAGTCTGTGCTTGATGCTCATATTGTCTCACTGAAGGCAGGAGCTCATCACAGAGCTCAAGTGATGATGTGTAAAATCATCACTTGTGTGATGTGCAAAGACTAAAATAGTTATCCACCTCCCTTAAATGGCAAGAAATGTATTTGCTTATAATAAAATCAGTTGAGGAGATGTGACAGTTCACCATATTTGACTCCTGGTGCTGGGGAAGGGTTCTCTAAATAGAGATTGGGCCCCTTCAGGTGGCCGGAAAGTGAATTGTGGGGGTCATGATATAATACATAAGTAGGAAAGAACACAGTGTTGTTTCTGTGTGCATAACATTGATGTTTTTTGTAATTTGTGGGAGTGCAAAGTCATGAATAAACACTTTTTCAGACTGTATCCACAGCAGGCAGCTGTTTTCAGTGAAATAGCTCTGATAATCTGAGTACATGCTACCAGCACCAAATGACGAGACTAGTACCTGAACATAATGGAGTGTTTAGCAGCTATAGAACCAGATATTTTCCAAATAAATAAATAGAGACCCATAAATACACTACTCTACTGACTCTGAACTAACATTCCACTGATGTCGGGATCTGCTGAAAGATCTTGGATACATTTGCATGGTTCTACAGACTTGCCACATTTGATATATTTGAAATATCTTTTATTTTATGTAAAAAATAAAAATAGCCCAGAAAAGGAACCAGTTTACACCAAATAATTGTCAAACTCTCTGTTTATCCATCATCTCCATCACACACAATAAATGAAATGAAATACAGAGAACATTTGTTCCGTCACCTTTGCAGCTGGTGTTTGAGGTTGTGCATTGAAAGTAAAAAGGAAGGATGATGAGTTGAGCGTGGATTTCTGAGGCAGAGATGCAATGAAAATGTAGAAATGTGAGATGAAAGAAAGTAGGCGGCTGAGTTGGTTTCACACCTCTGTGTGTCGATCTACTAAAGGTGTTGTGATAGACAGAGTGAGACAGACGGAGTTCAGATATGTAAACTGAGCATCAAACATTGGAGGACAGTTAATCCTGTGTTTTATAGAGGCATTTATAAATCTACCTTTGGATCAGATGATTCTGAGTAATGTCAACAGATCACTAGTGCTTCCAAACCCACTTAGAATAACAACCAACGCTGCAGCTCTGTGGTGATTTTAGCTATATATATATAGCTGCTTTTGGCCACTTTTAACTCATATTTTTAGTCTTTCCAAGGCCTGGCTCTCACAGTAGGTGGCTGATGCAAACAAGGTAACTTCAACATGCTGACAATATGCTACGTGCCTAACACAAAACAACAGAGAGCCAAAACAAGTGGCTGGTAAAGAAAATAGACACCAAACTAAAGCTAAAAGGGCTGTGAATATTGGAACTTTTCCGGTGGCCAGAAATAGAATCTTTCTGCCCTCTAGTGGTCAAAAATCCCTTAATGCAGCTTCAAAACACAATCCAACCATCAACTAAGGCAAAGACACAGAAAGTCTCTTTTTCTTTAGTTGAGTGACATCAGACCTTCATATTCACCTTTACCTGAATGAGCTCATCATGTCTATTGAGAACAACATTCATGTTGTTTGTCGAAATTTCTCATCTCCAAGTTCTCTGTGGAGAGAACAAATAGTACTGGTGCTGAAGAACATGTGTGTAAGTGCAAAACTATATGATTTTTAGTTTAGTTTAACTCTTAAAAATAAAACTGAGCATGTCCTAAAATGCAGGTGTCTGCGGCACAAAAAATGTTAAGCTTACAGTTTAGCCATAATACCATTAACTGGATGAGTTAGTGGTACAGTAACAGGAGAACTCGAGGGCCACACTTCAAATTACGTATTTCATTTGTGATTTTATATTTTCATTTGTAATTTGTTTGTCAGATCATTTTAGGAATCCTCAATGTGAGAAAAGTAAATAACCCTAATGTATTATATTGTGTACAGTGAATGCAATTCTCACTTGCGATGCTTTTGTAAATGATGAGTCTGAATATTTCATATATTTCTTAGTCAACAACTTACTACACCACTGCAACGATCCTACTAATTGTATTGTGTGTATCCAAAGCCTAAAGCCAAAGTCAGTTCCACATACACCTTCCTGCTGCTCTACATGATCACTAGCACCCGTGGCTGAAAATCGTCCCCAACAAATTCACAATTGACTCCTGTTTTTTGTAACATTTGCAAATAAACTACAGTGATCACATCTTTAAGGGCATTATTGAGTGCTTTTTTAAAAATTTGGCGACAGACAGTAGAGAAGTCAGAAAGAGGTAGATGAATTCCTGGTGTCGCTCTTCTCACTGGGTTTGTTACCAATAAGCAAATATAGTATATTCCCAGCCTTATCCTTTAAGGTTGTTTAGATATTCATGAGGTTGACAAAGAGAAATCGACAACACTAAGATGTGATGAGTTTTCTTCCATTCACCAATGTGTGTTAGATTCTTAATAAATATCTATATATACTATATTATAGTTAGCCCCCCCTGGAACTTTAACTTTGATGGTTGCTTATTTAATCATAAATATTGAATGTTATTGAGAAAAACTTGATTGAAACCAAGTTTTCATGTGCTCCAAGGCCAAACTCTGGGGCCAAATAAATGTGTGACAGAGGATCACCAGCTGCAGGATCATTCCCCACACAGGTGGTCTCTCCAACCTTGGCATGGTGGTTTCCAGCTGCTTCCATCCAGCTGCCGGTTCAGTCTTCATAGTGACCAACAGGAGAAAGAAACATTTAATTTTCAGCTACCCAGCTTTAACATAGACATAGGAAACAGGCCACATGTAGCTGTCAGTAAAAGTACAAACTAGGTTTTCCTATGGCGATGATACTGCTGTCAAAATTGTTTTTTTTTTTATTATGTGTAAAACTATACTTCCTTCATATAATTCTTTCCTGGTGGGAATATAACACACATTTATAGTACACATTATCATCATTTAAAGAAGTGACCAGTTTCTTTTCTCAGATTCCTGAAACTTTAACTTTCTGAGGTACATATATGGCAGTGTCTGCACCATTGCTGTATGTACTTTCAGTGCTTTGCAACCATGTGTTATTCATTTACCAAAAAGTAAAGAGTAAATTCCTACATATTTCATTGGCGCTTCTTGCAGGATGATGATGATGACGATGATGTCCATGATGGGTCATTCTAACACTGGAAATGAACGTTTCCACCTTGCCACGGTGATGTAACATGTAGAGCTACACTACAAAACCAACACAAAGTCCCTGTGGTGTGTGGACAGAGATGCAACAGATTTGAAGCTTTCAACTCACGGAGGTAACAATATTTTATGTGCCGTGAAAGGTTTAGGCAAGTGTTTCATCACAATGGTGAACGATAGAACAGTTTTTATGATGCTGTATTTCATCACAGTCCTCAGCCCTTGAATGCTGAATATGAAATAAAAAATATCCACTTTTGACATTACATCCAGCAGTTTCAGAGTTCTGTCGATGCTGGTAAAAGGCAAGAATACAAACGGATGTACAATAAACTGAACTTTCATAACACCTGCAGTCACTTAGCTCTGCTTTAACTTGGTTCTCCTTCACAACGTGGCACCAAAGGATGCCAGTTTTACACTATGATGGATTGTCACCATAGGAGATGTAGTATACTGTAGTTAATTGAGATCTGTGGAGATGTACCACTGACCAGATCTTCATATCCTGCGCTCCAGATGTTCGACTGAGAAGAACAGTTCTTTGGGTTTCAGAATGAGAAAGAAAATCTGGAAACATATTGGCAGTGTGTTTCAGTCCATGGGCACAAGAACTCCACAACCAGTACGCTTCAGTTTGCCTCATTTAGAGTCACTCGACGGTGCCTGTTGCCAGAGCAAAAGTGCCTCTAACCTTTCGTTTACCCTGGACAGCATCAACATACGTGTAAAAAAAACAATAAAAAAAAAAACAAAATAAAGGATGATGCTGGATCACAGAGTGAATATCCAGGTAAGACGGCATCCTCTTAAAAAGGTTAGGTCAGCTCACAGAAGACTAATCACAGAGGCCAAGAAGTCGTTGTCTCTAAACCAACTCAAAGGTCCCCCACACCAGCTCTGTTGGGTCATCCTCATAGTGGTCCGAGAGAGTCCTGGGACTCCTGATCGTTGGCCAGTATCGTCCGTCCATTGTCGCTGTAGCTCCGGTTTGGCAGGAAGGACAATCTGAAAAAGAGACTTCTTTAGTAAACCTGAACATTTTGTCACCTTCACACTCACACAGGGTGGCTTTAATTGCGAAGCAGCCACAGCAAACGCAAATAATTCACGGTGGTTAGCACTGACCACGATTCTTCATCTTGAAAGTGTCTACAAAAGACAACAGCGATTTTTGGCATTTTCTCTGAGAGCAGATCAGTTTGGAATATTGCAAGAGATTAATGGAGAAGCAGTCACAGTGAGATCAGGTCCAAGGTGCTTTCTTGACTTATTATTTTTGACTGACTGTTTTTTTTTTTAGCTGGTCAATGAGTGTTTGCTGTAGTATTAAACCACAATTGCTGTCACCACGGTAACCACAGGCATCACCAAATCAACCAGGACTGAACCACAACTTGCAACCAAACAATTCATAATACATGCTCTTGAGTTATGTACAATGGATTTTGGTGATTTGGCCCCAGAGAACAGGGTGTCACAATAACTAGGGTTTCCTGATGACTTTAAACTGTAATGTCTCTGAAGTCAGGACATCCGTCGCCACGAGGACTCGAGCAATACGAATAAAACAAGTCAAATTAAAACAAATAAGAACAAAAGACAATAAGAAGTCTACCTCAAACAATCAAATAAGAAACGATGTGTTTGGTATTGTAAGAAAAGGTTAGGGGGAAGGGTTACGGGCAAGGCAAACACAGTCGTATTAGAAACAAGCAGAGAAGGGTGGGAATAGCAGAGGAAAGAGGCATGGGAAATGAGTGAAGAGCGACTGGGAACCAGCGTTGACATTCTTCTCGAAGCAGGCAGCAAAGTCCTCTGCGAAGAGGGAGGTAGAGGAGGACGACAGTTTCTGCAGCACACAAGAAGCTAATAATAGTTTCAATGGCAGAAGGACATTTTAGCATTTTGTTTTTGCAGTGACAGTTTATTTAAAGTACGATGTTTGAATATAAAATAAACTTAACATAGCAAAAAAGAAAATATGTAGTGATTCATTGTGTACTGCATGTTTCACTGGTCTGTTTACAATCAAGTAGACTGAGCTCAGCAAAACATACATGTATTTGTTTATGATGCGAATGGATGTTTGTCCAAGATATTCTGTTTGTCCAAAATGCAGTTATTCCATATATCTTTGTGCTGTAGAAGCATAAATTAGACATATATGAGGCTAATATAATGGCATTCTACCAAAGACAAGATGTTGGCTGTTTGTGAGCAGATTGTACACATTACACAAAGCGAGCTACAAAAGTATGATGCCAGTTAGTTTAGCACACACATTGTCATTTCCCTGTAAATGCACTCTAGAGTCTCTACAGATCTATTTAAAGAACAACTCCACACCAGCTAACAGTCTCTAGTTCTCAGCTTTCTCACATTTTTCTACCATCAAAAATTAATGTCAGGAATAATGTGACTTGGGCTATAATCACATAAGAAATCTGCATATAGTAACGTTTAAAATTTGTCATGAATTCTAACAAACAAAAAACGATTTTGTGAAAATCTACCATTGACTATTCATTTCGTACTTTTCTGCCCTCTGCAGGTGAAATAAAAGCAGTGGCGCTGTTTTAGATTTCAGTTTGAACCAACCTTATAGTAGCTGTTTTTTTAAATTTTTTTTTTTACTAAAACTATTAAGTGTCCCTTTATGGGGTGAGAGAATTCTCCTCCTTCTCAAGCTAAATAAAACATCTAAAAACCCAGTGGACTATCTGGAAAACTACAGTAAATTGTCACAAAGCTGAAAACAGGGCTGCTTTTCTTAGCTTTTAAAGTTGACGTTTGGAGATAGATGGTTTTCCCTTGACAGCGACAAAATGTTACTTCCATTTGGTTCCCCATTCACTCATTATTTAGCTGAATAAAAGCGAAATGCATATGGAGCAAGGGTGTGTGACACTCTTTTCCTTTTCTCCCCATTCACTCCAACACAGAGAGTGGAGAGTAATGTGACTTTGGTTAAACTGTGCATTAAGTCAAATCCCAGTACACATGGAGACCTAACCTAGCCTGAAGTGGCAAAAAGTCCTTTACTGTGGAGGAATTTAGTGATCTGTTCGTGTGAAGACTTTAGGCCATCATGAGAAAGGGACTACTACAAAACACACACACACAACCAAACACACACCTGTACGGAAGTCCGGGTGGACTCTTTCTGGTAAATCCCTGTGTTCAACTAGTTGTTATCAGGCCATTCACTACAATGACCACACACACACACACACACACACACACACACACACACCCTCATGCACACACACAATCCCATGTGGAGGCATGTCCAGGTCAAGGAGGCTAAAGGGGAAATATAAACAGAAATGTTCTGTAACTTCTGCTCCTCTGTCTTGTGTGTTTTCTGTACAGCAAGTCTGTTTACTGTCCAAACACAGCCCAGATCTGTCTGTCTGTCAGTCACACAGACGTGGAGGAGATTCCCTACAGCCACTGGGGGGAGGGATCAGTATTAGACAACACACCACCCTGCAATACTGAGGTGGAAATTCAGGGAAACAGACGTGGAATGAGAGTCAACGTGATAAAAATTTAACCATGTCCCCTGCAACGTACATTTATTCACAACTAACTCACATCGGCAAATGTGTTTAGGAGGAAATGTAATTGCAGAAAAATTTTTGTTCAAGTGCAGGAAGTTGTGTCAGTCAGGAGGTGGTTTTTGTATCTTTTCAGGGCGCATACTCGAATAATATATTTTTATTTCTCCAAACTTCTAGTATCCATAGAATCCTGGGTTTGTACTGCATGTTCTCTGCAGAAGCATTCTTCAGCTTGAGTAGCTAAGTAGTCAGAACCTCAACAACAAACCTCTGCCCCAACCACCTTGAGGAAGACGTCTTTTATAGGGATGAAGATCAAAACCACATTAACTCAATTACAAACAAATTCATTCCAACATTTGGCATCATTATATACATACTGTCCTCAACATCTGGAGGTGCTTTGGGATTCAGTTTCATCCTGCAGCTTAAGATGAATTCTATTTAAATTCCCATGTACAGTTTGACCAAAACACTCATATACTGCTGCCAGACTAAAGATATTGTTTATACTTCTTATCGCCTCAAGTTAATTCACAGTCAGTTGAGATACAGGTCACTGTGCTGGACATACATATATGGTATTGTTCATAAGCATGTTATCCATGAATCTTATCCGTAAGCAGATGTTTTGACTGCAAATATCAGATGATGTATGACACTTAAACACACACATTAAATATGTTAGTCTAATGCACAGGACACATCTTCCCTCAGACATTCAATGCAGCAGCTGAAAGCTATTTTTCGCTCCGTAACAGAACATTGACAGATTCTGTGTTGAGTGTTGGAGCTTTTAAACACGAGTTAAATCAGTTTCAGGAAGAAACCGCTTTGTCAGGGATAGTTTAAATGGTAAATGGACTCTTTCTTATATAGCGCTTTTCAACCAGAACGGTTCCCAAAGCGCTGTAACAGTAATCTAAGTTTGAACAGTAGTCTAATTCACCCATTCACACACCGACGGGGACACAGTTGCCACGCTGGCC
>JAVQJF010085609.1:0-14607 GCA_036023855.1 Gadopsis marmoratus
GTTATCTCACAGCACTTCTAGTCTAAACCAACTATATATGTATAGACCCAACACTTCCACCATGAGCAAGCGCTAGGTGACAGTGGCAAGGAAAAACTGCCTTTTAACAGGCAGAAACCAGACAGCATTAAACAAAGAATAGACCAGAAACAAGAAGAGAACAGCTCTGTCCACAACCATCATGAAAACAGTCCTGGACACACACACATCCACAGAATTATGTGAAATATGTGAAGAGGAAATCCCACTGTAAGCACTTGCCATACAAACAGACAAGACAAGCTCCACCCAACCTGAACCTTCACACTGATCTGCCACGAGAGCCTCTGGCCGGACAAAATGCCTCTACACATGCTGAAACTGTAGTAGGGGAGGAAAACTAGCAAAACAAAGGAGTGTAAAAAAAGAACTGCTAGGACATTACATATGCTGAATGATTCTCAAGTCAAAGCATGCAGTTTCCAACACAAGTGTTAGGATGCAACTGGATATAGCAAAATGCTGTTACATCTGGCTGTGGCTGGAATATTTTCCTTGCCAACAGCCACCCTGGACATCAACCAAATTGTAGTTCCTTTTTGCGAAATAAGAAGCTGGCTGGCATGTTGGTGAAAGTGGCAGACGGAATACGTTTTATTCCTTCGAAGAGAAGGTGGACTAAATAATGAGGGCTTACCGTGAATACTAACTTGCTTCACCAAAGCGGTAATTCAAAATATTTTGTCCCCATTGTTTTGTGTACAAATGAGCCACCATAGATTAAAAAAAAACTAGGCACTTGAAAGGAGGTTGAAGGAAGATGGAATATGCAATTTTTTCAGCCCACTGATCCGTTTAATATAATTGATTGTACTATGTAAACAAGCTAAATGGCTAAATAATGGGATTGTCTATAAAGAAACTGTGGAAAAAAGAAAGAAAAAAAAACCCCACTGCCACCGCGATGAAGGAAAGATAGCATTTGATTTGCACCTTGCTTTGTGTACGTTCTTTAAAATCAGACAGACATTCACATTCTGGATGTCAACATACCTGTGAGGACGCGGAGGGGAAGCTGATGCCCTCGTCTTTCAGAGACTTGATGGTGGCACCGATCAGGCTCAGTTGTGGATCCTTCTGGAAGTCTTCTGCCCACTCCACCATCAGAGCCTTTAGCTTTTCACACACCTTAGGGTGGGCCTAAATAGGACATGCAGACAAAACAGCTGTCTTGCTTTATTCTGTGTTTTCATGCCAGAAGAGGACTAACAGTTAAAGGGTAATTCTGGTATTTAGAAACACTGCTGCCTTCTTGCAAAAACTCACCTCTTGCAAGATTTCAGATCAAGACTTAAACTCCTTAAAATGAGACCTCTGTTCCTGGTTAAACAAAAAGGATCCTACTCTTTAACAAAATGGTCTACATCTGTAGGGATCCTTTCCATAAAATGTTCAGACACTTAGAACAACAATCTGCGGCCGTCAGTGCCAAAAAAATAAGCACTTTTAATGAATGTACTTTGACAGACGCAGTAGCCCACAAGTATTACATTGCAGCCCGTTTCACAGCTGCCAACTGAGGCAATCTACTGGACCAATTCCAAAACTTTCTGTACCCATTACTCACTTAGACCCCAACATATGTAAAATAAGCCCCAGGTTTAAAAATACCAGAATTACCCTTTAAGAACTGGGTGGCTGTAGGAACATGGTTATGATTCCATTTGTGTCATTTCAGTTAACCGTCTTCAGAGTGTGAGGGAGAACATGTGTAAGAATGACACTGGTCAAGAGTGCACAAAGAGATGATGAAACAAAATAGGAAGAGTGAGGAAAAACAAGTTTACATACCCTGCTCAGCACACCCCGTACTTCACTGGCAAACTCCCTTGAGCAGATTTCCAAGTGGAATATTTTGCCACAGTTTGACACACAAGCGCCCAGCAACTGCAAGTTAAGAGGTCAGAATTGCGAAAATGAGATTAAACAGGTGGTATATGATGAATTATGGCAAAACAAATCGTGAGGGTCTTTCAGTGTATTTCAACCAGTGAAGAGGATTTTCTCTACCTCTCAAGTTAGTGAATAAATTAAAGTACATAATAATAGCAGATGTAGAGGCATTTGTAATTATAAATGGTTTGGATGACAATAGGGCTTTAATTATCTGAATGAGGGGACGCATAGTTCTAAATTTAAAGCAGGCCATGTGACAGTGTTTGCTCATGATGACTCAGACTCATGACAGAGACAGAGAAGCAGCTCTCATATTGCTCAAATCTTCCACTTTGCTTTATGGCTTTAACAATAGGAACATTTGATAAATTACAGCTGGACTGCGGCTAAACTTCTCACGCCTAAATGGGACGCAAGAGTTTGACCCTTCCAAAATCTACTGAACTTCAGGAAGAACAAGTACAACGTATGTTTGGGATAACCACGGTGCTATAGCTGCCTATTGGCTATTTCCATTTTGAGCTACATTACCTGCATCTGAACATGTTGCTTTCTGCTGCACTTTGAGATGAATTTGTTTTGTAATTACATTAGTTTTGACTTTATAATGCCAGTCCCCCAGTCTATGAAGCATATCCAGTAAACAACTTAAAAATATTGATTGGATTTTAGTAAATTTGGTCATGTTAGAAAAAATAAGGGATTATTTTAATGATGTCACCTGAAATGTGTAAATTTGGTGGCGTAAAGGCATAGCAACAAACTCACATTGAGGGCCTGCATGGCAACATGAGGGACTTTGTGGTTGACTCTCTTCATAATGGATCTCAAGCTGTCCTTCGGTCTGAAACAGAAGAGAAAGGAATATAAGGCATTGCTAGTACAATAATTACTAAACAATAAACACAGTCTCCTTATGCTAGAGATGCTCCCGGACAGGTCCCACAGATATCAAATGTAGACTATTTTCTAAGTCTCATACAAGTGCACTGTACTTAAATAAGAAGCTATATGAACCACAGTGCTGCTCAAATGCTAATGTGCTCAATGTTAATGCTAATTATTCAAAGGAAAATGCCTTTTTCCTGCTTACCCATTGGGTGTCGTTCCAATCTTATCGCAGATGTCCATAATGAGCCCCCAGTCATCTGTTGTGTTATTTTCATTGGTTGACTTCTCTGGAAACATGTCAAACAGAGATACAGTGCATATGGATCAGTGAGAAAGGAATCTTAACAGGCATCACGGCTGCATGTCTTCAGACATAATGTTTTTGTGGGCAGACACGCCAGTCGCAGTGGGCAAGTGTTATTGTAATGAATAGCAAGCGATGACGCATTTTAGAACTGATTAATGATATACCAAATCCTAAAGCTGGGGAAAAAAATTTAAATCTTGGAAGAGTCCTATAAAATTCCCCATGTTATGCCGTTTTGTTGTGCGAACCTTCAGGTTGGTAAACCATCCCAATCTTGAAGCTTTGAACTAATTCTCAGTTTATTGGTGACAAAAAATAGCAATAGCTAAACAACAGCCACATTCATTAAATGGCATGATGTTTACTGTTAGAAAGCACATCTTCTCTTTTCGCCTAAAAATTCAAGTTTAATGTTTAGCTATGTGATATTTTATAAAAGTGTATTAATTCTTATGATGGTAGCGGCGGCTTGTCTTTTTGTCAGATGAGGTCAGGTGACCCACAGCTGCTTTGTAATAGGTTAGCAGGAAATCCCTCAAATGCACATTTCCAACTCATAGTAAACTCTGTCATGAGACTCATCATCCTGTCTATATAACACTCAGAGAAACAGTTAAGTGCAACAGCGCACTATTGTCTGGTGGCGCTGCAGGGACAGATAAGGAGGGTGACCTAAAAAGACTGCATGAAAATTTCCATAACACGACTATGAGAAAAGACATATATATCTACAACACAGATGAACCCAGTTAACATATTATAAATCAACTGACTCAAAGTAGCAAAGAGTCTCAACTAGAGCTGAATTAGTTGAAACAGAAAATTAATTGCCAACAATTTTTATTGGGACAGTGAACTAATGATTCTTATTCATCATCCGTAAACATGCGGATTACTTCCTCAGCTAATGGTTTGATCAATAAAATGTCAGAAAATACTTAAAAAGAGTCCATCACAAATACTAAAAGTCCAAGGTGACATCTTTAAATGGCCTGTTTTTATCGACAACCATCACATAAGGCGGAAGAAAAAAAAAAACAACGCACAGGACGTTCTCACAGCTGCGAACTGGAACCAGAGAACGTTTGGTACTTTTGCTTGACAACGATTCATTGATGATCAAAGTTAGAATGCTGATACCTTTCCTGTACACGGACGAATCTGTCAATCGACCAATACATTCAGCTTTCATTTCAACGTTTGATTAATAATTTGCTTTCATTTCAACGTTTGATTAATAATGTAAGTGTGACTAAAAAAAAAAAATATTAAAAGAATAACAATTCTTTGATGTGACCTTCATATTTGCCATTCGGGTTCTTCACTATTTACGAGCTAAACCGAAAAAAATAAAAACAAAAACAGACAAATGGCGACTTAAAATAATCGCTAATGTTGACGTAATCCACCCGTTACGTGCCATATTTTGCAATAATCGATACAACCAACAACCTGATTTGTGCTCTGACGTTAGCCAGTCACGGTTTATATGGATCAGACTCAAAGTTAGTTACCAAACAGTCGGTTATGCTAGCAGATGAGCTGATCGATAAACTTAAAAGGAAGTTGTTGACAACCGGTCAGCTTGTCAGCTACACAAAGAAAGTGGCTGAGGCTTGTGTGTGGTGTTGTTGTTGTTACCCATAACTGGCAGCGCTGAACTTACAACGCTACAGCGAACTGAAGCACTCAGGTTAAGCTAACGTTAGCTTCAAGTGCTGTTGGCCCTGTCGCTAGCTAGCTCTGACACGTTGAAAAAAAAAAACAAACGCCCAAACAAACAGCACTTCACTTACCAACATCTTGGTCAAATGGGTTTTGGGAAAACAAAGGCATGCTGACGATTTAAAAAAAAAAGAGCCAGGTTATTTGACGAAAGACGAGAATGCGTGTTCTCCAGACTAAACAAATATCTCTTCCTTGTCCATTAATCTCGAACCAGTTGCTCTTCCGGAAATTTGGCTGCCTTGGATAACGCCTGATCAGACGCCTTAAGGCGTAGAGCGTTCTTTTTTTTTTTAATTATTAAAGTTACAGCATGTTGACATAAAATCCTAAAAATATTTCACACAATATTATATATATATATATATAATACTTTTTTTATTTGTATATTTATTATATAATAATATAAAATGAACGCCTCACACTCGAATAAAACTAGTGAAAAAATGACATCTAGTGGGGGAAAGAGGAGAGTTTTTCATAACGTGCAACAGTCAAGTATTGGTCCTTCCCCAGCACATTATTTTTGACTAAGTGCTTAATTTCAGCTTTAGATTGACGGGGTTTACATCCATGTCGGCTCAATAGTGTGGGACTTGTAGTCCTTCAAAACAACACCCCAATTTTAAGGCAATATAGCAGGACAATGAACCTAAACATCAAAACAAAGCAACCAATTTTATTTTTTTAAGACTCCAACAACTCCATACAAATGCATGGTTGGCTTGGGTTGTAGCCAATGACCTTTGAGGCTGGACACCTGTTGTTTGTTGTCACTGTTTTGAGATATAATGTGATAGATGTGGAAATGGTTTTTCAGAATCAGAATCAGAATCAACTTTATTGGCCAGGCATAGAAGGAATGTGACTTGTTGTTCTCAATTTACAGTCACAGGATTAGACATACATACAGCTAACAACAAGTGCAACAAGCTCAACACGGTAAACATACACATGAAATTACTATGGACAGATATAGATATAAATATATATAAAATATATATATATATATATATATATATATATATATATATAAACAACAACAACATGTTCTGTAGCATCTCCCAGCGGACAGAAGCTGGAACAGGTTGTGTCCATTTTGTGATGGATCTCCTGGGGGTCTGGAGCCCAGTGGCCCGGTGCTGTTAACCTGTTGTGAAGCCCTTGTTTGCAGCCCGGGACGCGCAATAGGGGGCGCACCTATCAAAGAGCGTCTCGTACAATCAGAGGAATTGACAGAGAGTCCATGCTTAGCTCAAGATAGTTCCTGTCCTATTAGTCCTATTCAAATTTGCGGACACCCGAGGGACAAGTCAGCTACTTTTAATTCCCGCAAAAAATAAATAGTTCAATAAAAACCTTAAATGAATAAACACTGCACACACGTCGCACACTGAAAGCGTGTTGCTCAGATTTTTAAGGTGATATTTCCGCGAGAGCGACTCAAAGCGAAGGCGGAAGTGTGGAGGAGTGAAGCCTCTCGCTTCGGGACGACACTTCCGGGTCTGGCCCCTTGTTCCTGTCCTGACTCGGTGAACCTGACAGCCGCCGCCGCCGTCCAGGACCAAAGACCGCCGAGGCTTGTAGTCATGTCGGCAGCTGCTCCGGGGACCAGCAAGGGCGCCCATAGCGATGCGGCCGCGAAGAAAAAGAAGGGACCCGGCGCCGTGGCCACGGCCTACCTGGTCATATACAACGTTGTTATGACAGCAGGGTAGGCGGCGTTGTTTCCTCGTGCTAATGCTGCCGTGGTGGAGCGCGCGTCTGAATAATGGAGCCACATTTCCCCGCTGCGACGTTACGTCGTCATGTTTGGGTTTGTTAATGCGAGGATTGTGTGCAGTTTCTATCGGAAGACCCTGCTAGCGCGCCGCGGAAGCGACGCAACTTTGAATTGAACCCCGCCGGCGTCCAACGGTCCGCACAGACCCACAGACCCACAGACCACCTGACGTGCACCGCAAACAACACACGCATATTAAGACAGATGCTTTATTGTCTGCAGCCAGTGTGTGTTTTTTTGAATATTGAGTAAGTTGAGGTGAAGGCAGGTGACGTAGACAGAACAATGACAGAGACCGTCCCAGGAGAGAGAAAACAGGCGGCTGCGTTCTTATTCGTTGCCCTTGTTACGTTTTCACACGATCCCTTCAACACGCAGTTCGTTCACATCATTAATGGTTCAGCACGTCCTCACGTTTACCCCCGTACACTCTCCTATAAGCCTGGGTAGGTACAACTAAACAGCTGTGGCACACAGAGATTATGTGCGTCGTCCGAAGTTATCTGGAAATAACTTTTCTGATGGATTTTAATTTATTTCTTTTTTTGCATTTGAAATGATTACAGTTGGACGCCCATTTTATAACCCCCAGTGCTCAGCCCAGATACTGATACATCTCTCTGTTTCTTTTTATTGCACTGGGTTTTAGGCCGTTGCAGAAGTGAATGGCGGGTGTTGTTTGCTCGCTGCTCCAACCAGTTGGGTAACATTGTGCATACGTCAGTGTTGATGGGGTCCATACAGTGCTTGCCTTGTATTGAGCACACGTTACTGTGTTGTACGCCCACGTTGTCGCTGCTCGAATGCAGTCGCCTGCATTCAGATGCTGCCATAGCAGCCAAGCGGCCGTGCTCAGGTTCTGCCCGATTGGGGGTCTGGTATTGATATTCCTTGCTGAGATTGCAGCCTAATAGATGGACACAAGTCACATTCTTCTCTCTGTGAAACCAGTGTGTGAACCGAAACCTCCACCCTGCTGCAGGTCCCCTCTGGCAGCTGGTATCTCCACGAGCGCTGCAGCCGACCTCTGACCTCTGACCTCCGCGCTGAAGGGGACAAGCTAATTCTGAAGGGTGTATTGATGCATTGTCATAATCTTTGATTGTATGTGCCGAGACCCTTATCAGGCAGCAGTTCTTCGTCCATATAAAACACCTTCTTTGTAATATGAACTTTACACCTAATTTCAACATTTGCACATTATATGACTTCTAATCTAGTTAGTAGATTAAAGAGCAGATAAATGACGTTAAGGTATATCAGCATGCAAGATGTCGTTGACCAGTATTCGATTATTAAACGTATATATGTAGGTAGATATGCAAAAATAAGTTGCCTTTTATATGCTGTATTTTTGTGTATGCCTGACCTTCGATTTTCTTAATACAGTACTCGTATGTTGTCTGTTTTTTAGCTTTATTTCCAATAATTGAATTTCAGGTGATGTTTTCTTGTGTTCGAGTCACATTTATTGTTGAATTATTTTTACTTTTACTGTCATCCTTGGTAATACATTTTCTTATTCAACTGTAGAACATCCTGTATAATGCGTTATGATGAAAAACGCAACTTTTAAATAACCAAATTAGAGGGAGCCGTGTCACAAATGTTCTGTTAAAAAAAAAAAGAACAGTATATTGATATATTGACTTTATTTTTCTTAAATGCTGATAGGTTTTAGACCTTTTTAGAAGTCCAGTATTTGAGGCTGTAACGTATCACAATTTTCAAAGTTTACCTATAGGGAATGGTCATTTGTTCATCATAATTCACCTCAAGCTCAATATTAATGTTATCTTAGAGAAGTTCCCACTATCACATTTTATAAAGTGCACTCATCAGTTCTTAAACATCGAGCAACTGGCTGGAGCTCTGTTGCACTTCCCTTCACTCCAGAATCCTTTTCGTCAAAACAGAAGAACACGTTTAACACAGTTTTCTGTTTCCATGATATGATCAACTAGTAGATCTTGTTTTTTGATTTCTGCAATGACAGTACTGCGATTGCCCCCCCCCCCCCCCAGGTGGCTGGTGATCGCTGTGGGTCTGGTCAGAGCTTACCTGGCCAGAGGAAGCTACCACGGGTTGTACTACTCCATAGAGAAGCCCCTGAAGTTCTTTCAGACTGGAGCCATTCTAGAGGTGAGATGAGCACAAAGGGCTGGGCAATATTGACAAAATCAAATATCACAGTATATGTTATCAAATACAGTGTGTGTGTATATGTAATGTGGCAATATTTCAAAGACAACTATTATTGCTCTCATCAACACAAAACATCCAATTTATACATGCAGATATTATGTGCAACAATTCATTTATTGTGATGAATCCATGAATAATGTTTCAATCATTCAAGCAGCCTTTTTATTAAAGTATTTAATTTAATGATTTTACAGAACTGTTGATGATTATAGATGCAAAAACCAGGGTTTTTGTGATTACGTCACTTAGTGAATAAATGAATCCGCAAAAAAGTTTGGTTTACTTATTAAACCCAGGCTGTTACAACTGCTAGAAGAAAGTATTCAGGTCGGGATGTGCAGTGGCACCGATTTTCTGTTCTCCGTACAGTGTCTGGTGTGTCCTCTGTAACATGTCGGCGTGGTAACCTAACATGCCTGGCTGCACTGTGTTAAAAGGCACAGGACCAGAGAAATACTTTGGTTACCACATTTTCTAATGACTTTCTGTAGGATTTCAAACTAACAAAGGTGTAGTGGCTGAAAATGACGGAGATAAATTAAGTCCCCCACTGTTTCAAAACTAGGTAAAAGAGTCTGTAGCTCCCTCACATGTGGTAAGAGGGCTCATACAAACACTAGGCAGACGTGCACCGTGCCGAGGCTGAGCAGCGTGAGGTGTTTCAACGATCCTGTCCAGACACACTGCAGCCCAGTGATGGGAGACTTAGTTTTGTTTAACGTCAGTATCTTCCATTCACGAAATTGTCTGTGCACGGACTGAACTCTACCGGCACCACGTAGTTGATCTTTACAGTGTCAACCCTTTACAAGTTTATCGGCCGACCCAGAACACTTTATGTAGAACTTCTAAGTCAGTTTTTGTGTTTATAGATGCACATTAAAAAAAAAAAAGTCCTATTTTAGGTATGTCTTGAGAATATTAATGGCAAATTGATGATGATGGTGTTAAGAATGAGCACGAATTTATAGCATTAATCCAAAAGGAGAATGATTTTCAGAAGAAACAATTAATTGCGAGCAAGCTGTACAAACAGGAAATGTATGCTACAAGGCTGTGTTGTACAGGTTAAAATGTCCAGAAGTTCATTGAATAATTTTCTGTTGTCTTTTCCTCTCACAGATACTGCACTGTGCTGTAGGTGAGTCTTCAGCCCCCACTGCTCTCCGTTACCCGTCAGTCTTGAACCAGGTCACTTCAGAGAGAGTATCACAAACCATTTTACCATTTATTAGTGTGGCATTTGTCAAAATGTTAATTTAAGACATCTGTAATTACATTTTGGCAGCTATGATTTAAGTATGTGCGGCATTAGGTTGTATGAAACCACTAATCTGCTATTCATTCTCCTGGTTTTCAAGATGTCATATAATTTGTAAACCCTTGCATCAGTCACATCATGCACAATCAATCTGAAAGTATAGGTTTGGCTAGTCTAAACAGAATCATAGATCTCTGGTTGTCATTTGGTTTGAGGAATGACAACATCAGTAATGTCGTTATTTTTGCCGATCAGAATGAGTTTGCAGATATTTCAACTCATTGTGACAAGTCAGCAAACCTTGGAATAGTGATTTTGACTGGTCACAATGCAATTATGACATGTCAGATTGCATTTGCAGGTGTATGTCAGATAGAACTGTGTACAGACAAACAGAAGCTTTTCATATTTGAAGTGTTTGCCAAAGCGAGAGCAGAGAAGCTGTTGGCTCTCTGTGGTGTTAATGTGTCAAGGAGAGAGTGACTCCCGCCTGGCTGCCTCGCCACGGTTCACAGTCCATTCGCTTCATTATCGAGGATTAATGAAGGATTATCTAGGTGTCCACTCAGAACACACACACACACACACACACACACACACACACACACACCTACTTCTAGGTTCCCCTCTACTGGCCAGTTGAAGACACTGCATCAGTATTCATTCCCATACCCTGTCTGTGGATTTGAGGGCTCAGGCAGTCTCTAATGAAACATTTTCCATCATGTTGTCCAGTTTATTAAGTCACAAACAAAGTATTTCCTGTTCTTCGGGCACAATCATTTTTTTATTTATTTTTTATTCTTTCCCCAGTCAAGCACTGTTTTTCTGACCAATTTTCCATTTGATGCAACATGTAATGATGTCAAAAGGAACAGTTTGTTTCAGCGGTTCATGCAGGCTGTTTTTCTAAAGCAAAAGAAGAACAACAAAACAGCAACCAAACAAATTAAACGGAAATAAAACCCAGAAAACCAACTCCTCCCAAAAAAATGACATTAGTAATTAGTAAGCATGCATTTCTCTTCTCTAATTCCAATACCTGACCTCATTGTTAGTCTTGTGCAAATTTCCATTATATTTTTCTAGGACCATTAAATACCATTTTTAAATTTTTATATGAGCAGTGATTAAGAAATAGTAATGCGGATTGATTACATTTGGCCAAAGCCGAGTTCTTCCCTTGCGCAGAATTTGCCACTGTTAGTAATTGGTCCTAATCTCTAAACTATTATCAATTAAGGTTGTAATTTTACTTATTTTCCAATTAATTGATTGTTTAATCTATAAAATGTCAGAAAATAGTAAAACAAACAAAAGCCCATCACAAATTCCCAGGGCTTTCCATTACTTGTTTTGTCCAACCGACGTCTCCAAAAGCCAAAAATACTCAGTTTACAAGATATGAAAACGGAGAAAAGCAGCAAATCCTCACATTTGAGAAGCCACTGATTGTTTTGGCAATCTTCAGCATCCAAGTGCCTAAGGATTTGTCTAATTGTTAGAATAGACTAATGGAAGTCAGCAGGTTGGAAAATAGCAGAAATAATGCCAGTGAGGTCATTCCACACACACGCACACACACAGTATATTCTAGTTCACACGTGTTCAATGTGTGCAGTGACTACCAGCACTCTTGCGTCTTTATATATAAGTGTTTGCCTTCTGTCTCATATCCCAGGAATTGTACCGTCCTCTGTGGTCCTGACTGGATTCCAGGTCATGTCCCGGGTCTTCCTCACCTGGGCCGTCACACACAGCGTCAAGGAGGTAAGATGGGTTTCGCTCAGTTTTCTAATTTGCACACATGAATCAGCCGTGCTGCATAATACAGCTTGTGCAGTGGGCGTAGAGCCTTTTCACGGCAGACAATTTGACTTGTCAAAGCAGGAAAGGCACAGGTGTAAGCCATACAACAACAACAACAAAAAAAAAAACGATGGTTCCATTCCATTAAGTGTCGCAGTAAGCCACGTCATTGTGTGAGCATGCACTATACCAGAGGCCTGGACCTGGCTCTCCTAAATGGAATGCAGCCTTCGTTTAATGTTATTAATCCGCCTGTGCTTTATCCTGCCTTGACAAGTCAAAATGTCTGCTGTGCGATGGGCATCCGTGTAAATGCAAACGTGTATTCATTTTCAAAAGTGACCAGCTGATGTACTGTTTGCCCTGTTAATAGATCGGAGAGGAGTAAATGTGTAAGTAACGTCTTGCTGTAGGGTTGCAGGAATGAATGGGCTGAACTTTAGTGTAGTGAATAACGTATGGTATGTTTTTTAATGCCTTGTTTCCTTTGTGTGTCTATTGTATGACGCTGTACTGACATTTCTCTCGAGCTCTTCCTTCCTATTTATGTCGGAGTGTGTGGAATCTGTATTTAGATTGTGAGTGTGCTTTTCTTTTCTTTTTCTTTTTAACACTATATGAGCATTGATTTCAACCTAATACGTGAGGATAGTGACCCTCTCTGCCTGCAGTGTGAGCTGATCTCTGAGCATCTGAAACAAACCGCATGGTCCTGCGGTGAAAAGTCTAGATTGGCCTACAGCAGCGTAACTACCGCAGCATGATGCGAACTCATGGGTTCCTCCATCCTCGCCCCCATCGTCCTTTGTGTGTGTTCCTGCAGGTGCAGAGTGAGGACAGCGTGCTGCTGTTTGTCACGGCCTGGACCGTCACAGAGATCATCCGCTACTCTTTCTACACCTTCAGCCTGCTCAATCACCTGCCATACCTCATCAAATGGGCAAGGTAGGAAAATCAGCCCGAGGGTGGTCAGCTGGACCGAGTACTGACAATGAGCTCTTTCTGATCTTTGGTCACATTCATCACACTGTTATTTAAACCCGGCGTTATATTATTTACAATGAAATGGGACAAAGAAAAGCAGCAAATCCTCACATTTGAGAAGTTGGAACCAGCGATTATTTGGCATGTTTTGCCTGCAAGTGGTTGGACTCGATTAGCACAATAGCTGCTGAAGATTTGTGTGTGTTTGTGCTCCGTAGTTCTAATTAGGAAATTTAGTTCATCTGTAGAACATTAATCAGCAACAACTTGGATAATCACTTGATTGTTTGTCATTCATCAAGCATAAATCCCAAAAATTCACTGGTTCCACTCAAATTCTGAGCATTTGCAGCTTTTCTGGTCTGTATCATATTAAATAGATTGCCCTTAGTAGTCTACCCTTTACTTTCTTTTGGATTGTTGGTTGAACAAAACAAGACATTTAAAAATATGATTGAATATAATCAACTAAATTGTTGTAGTTGTAGTATTTAGTATTGATGCTGAAACTCAGGCATTTGTATGATGAAACATTTCAAATTATACGCACCTCTAAATTTCACCATGGCTTTGAACAGGATGATTATAGTATTATAGTGAAATATGTTGTATTTTCACTGTTTGGCTTGTTGCAGGACAAAAATTAATTTTTCTTTTCCTTAAAAGTAATTAATTGCTCGATTAATTTGTTTTTGCAAAAGATAGCTTGCCATGCTACAGTTTACATGACCTCATTTAAACTCTGAAACAGCTATGTGACTTTTTTTGTAGACACTATAACACCGAAAAGGTTTCAAATCTACAGAAAATCTTGTGCGGTTTCCTCCATAAAAAATAATCATCTCTCCACCTTCCTAATGTGATTCATCTGCATCTTTGACCAAGGCAACAGTTATGTGCCTCCCTCCCCGCAGTCTTTGTTGCTAGGTAGCAAATGAGACCGTCGCTATATTGGTATTCGACTTTCAGTTTGAGTTGCACCCTGAGAGGCAGAAAAATTGGTTGTGCATCCGTGGACAATTTTGTGACAGATCCGAGACGACAGTCGCTGGGTTTGGAGTGCTAGTTAAGGAAGAGGCTGAACATTTTCCTTTCTTTTTGATGTTCATTATCTCCGTAGAAGGAGTTCAGTGTCTCTCCTTCTCCTCAAAAGGCCTGCTACTTGGCATTCTTGGGATTACCCTGTCAGCAGCACATGGGATCGCCCAATTTCAATATCACAATATGTTGATTTAGATGTAATAATGTGCATCATGGTGTATAATTTTTGTCAGCTGCAGGAGAACTTTGGGATTTTCTTTGGGATGTAACACAATGCAGCAAGTGTCTCTGCCAACACTGGGGACGGGCACCGCCATGATTTAAATGCACAGTTATGTTGTTTACATATCTGTTTGTCAGTGTTTTAGGTAAGAATCATTCCTACCCGAGTTATCTGTGCGTCTGTGAGTTATCAGAGCCTGAGCACATCCTCAAACATTCCTCACACTTTGTTTTGTTGTTTTTTTTGAAGCGACAAAAGAAATGCTTCTGGTATAGCTGCCCCTGGCAGCAACTTTTTATTCTCTTCTGCTCTGCGTGCATACACAAATAGTTTTTTTTAAAGACCATTTTCTTCATCGTTTGGTCATACCTCCGTAGAGCTCTTGGCTTCACCCACATTTTGTTAGCAGGAAAATGTCTTTTTGTTTCAGTGGAAAGCAGAAG